>NDGN011148082.1:0-11074 GCA_002564285.1 Tympanoctomys barrerae | reverse complement strand
CCTTAACTTAGAATTCTTTTATTTATGGTAATGCATATGGCACATGAGGCCTTGCTTTAAAGCTGAGCGTGCCAAGGTGACCAAGAGGTGACCAAGGCAGAGTCCCTGCCCCTCCGGATGTGGCCGCTGCTGTCCTGCTGGCTGCAGGTGTGATCGGGGATGTCTAGAAGGAGGCAGATGGGCGGTCAGCGAAGCCTTGGAGCAGAGCCCTGTGGAGAGAGGGATGGAGTCATGAGGAGGACCTGAGGGCTTTTTTATTTATTTTGTACTGGGATTGAACCCAGCACCTTCACACTGAGCTGCATCCTCCGCCGCTTTTATTTTTTATTTTGAGACAGGGTCTCACCAGATCACTGAGTTGCTCAGGTTGGGCTCGAACGTGTGATTCTCCTGCATCAGCCTCCTCAGTAGTTGGGCTTATAGGTGTGCACGCCCACGTTAGCACTAGCATGGAGATTACTGGAGAGAAGCTGAATAGGGGTCACTGCGCTTTGCATTCAGGACAGACTGCAGTAACTTAGCAGATCCTTTGTACGCTGAGAACTGAGTAGCAGAGTGGCTGAGTAATCTGCCAGGGACGTCCTGTGGTCCCAAGCGACAGCGGAGCTTGAGTGAGCTCAGTTGATGCACTTCTGCCCCTGCACCCCTCAATCCCACCTTTGTGTCGTGTCCATGCGTTTGTATATAGACTTTAAACATTCTCCTACAAATATGAAGACTGTCTTTGACATTATCAAGGATTCAAGGAAATTGTGCATGAGACCATTTTGCTCTGCTCGTTGTAGAAAAAGGAGGAGAAGCACCCAGAGATCTTCGTGAACTTCATGGAGCCCTGCTATGGCAGCTGCGCCGAGAGGCAGCACCACTACTACCTCAGCTACGTTGAGGAGTGGTAAGCAGCGCTTTCCTCTGTCACTCTCGGGTCACTCCTTCAGTCCTGGTCACAGTAGGTCTCTGTTTCCCCAGTCTTGAGATGTTTGGGGTAGAGAAGTGTGCATTCATTGAAACACCCAGTTTTCTCAATAAGCCCAGTGATGACTTATGAAAATATTGATGTTTAAGGGCTGGCGAGATAGCTCAGTGGACTAAACCCTTGCTTAGGCAAGCACAGGGGCCAGAGTTTGATCCTTGGCACCACATGCTACATTGTCCCTGCCCCCTGGGCACACTGAGCCAGCAGTGGAGTCCAGATGTACTGGCGCACACCTGTAATCCAAGTACTAGGGAGGCTGAAAACAGGAGGATCACTACAAGTCCAAGCTGTGTAGTGAGACTCTGCACACAAAAAAAGAAAATATTGATGTTTTAAGAACATACTTTAAAGTCTCTGAATGTGGGCATGGCGGTGCAGGCTGTACTGTGCTCTGAGGCCCAAGAGCTGAGTTTCAGGCCAGTTTCCCTTTGGAAGCTGGATTATCTGAACGCCACACTCCTGACAAAGCCTCTGGGCTTTGGGGCAGACACTGGGCTCTTTCCAGCCTTTCTCTGTGTCTTCACCAAGCTTGGCTCTGGGTGGGCTTCCCAGGTCTTCATCCTGGAACGAAAGAAATCTCCTGGGCCTAGACCCCGCCCTTCTTCCAGGAGTGGGGTGGGGGCCTCTCTCCTGGACATGTGCAGGAGGTCCACAAATGTCACCCTGGGTCAGAGTGATCATCAGTGTGTTCAACCCTGTGGTCTTCTGCTCTCATTCCTCAGGGATTTAGTGCTGGCGGCATCCGCAGCTTCAACAGAAGTTAGTATCCTTGCTCGGCAAAGTGACCAGGTGTGTTTCCCTTGTCATTACAACGCCATGAGGTAATGTCTTCAAGAGAAAGCTGGAGGAAATGAAGCTGTAGTGAGAGATTCAGATGGGCTCCAGCTGTGACCCTTTTGGGCATCACACCAGACAGGCAGCCTGGGTGTTAACACTGAGGTGTGGAGTCACAAGCAATTCAGTGTCCTTCCAAAACTCCCTGTGAACCAGGCATGGTGGCGCACACCTATCATCCCAGCATTTGGGAGGCTGAGGCAGGAGGATCACTGTCACATTAAGGGCAGCTACATAGTGAGCTGAAGCCCAGCCTCAGCTACATAGGGAAATACTGTCTCAAACAGTTCAGGGAAGACAGGACTGAGGTTCCCCCTTCTCTAGGTGAGCAAGCATGGGGTACATGGCTGGGTGCGACTACGGGATGGATGTGCCCCATGAGAAAGTGAGTGTTACAGGGGCTGTTCGCAAGGCAGGCCTTCGTTCACCCGGGAAAGGTGGAGGGATTGCTTTTGGCTTGCTGAGGTCCTCAAGGCTTTCAGTCGCTTCCGTGTGTCAGAGCCTCACAGCCAACACGTAAAGCTGAACTGGGTGAGGCAGTTTGCTTTTTCTCTGCTGCTGAGAGGAACTGACCCAAAGCTGTAACCGACATGCACTTTTTTGCTTGCAGGTTAATTGGGAATCTTGGCTCCTGGAGGACTCCAGTCGAGCTGAGTTACCTGTGACAGACAAGAGTGATGACTCGCTGCCCATGGGAGTGGCCATCGACTACACCAACCAGGTGGAGGTTGCCCTCAGTGAGTGTCACCAGTGCGCGTGCAGGAGTGGAGCTTCGCTCTTCGTGGTGGTCCCACGGGTCGGCCAGCTCCTCAGGGCATGTTGCACTCTGCCTCAGCGATGCAGGGGCAGCATGGGGGGGCCACACAGACGCACTTGCTTCTGCTGGCTTTGGAAGCTGGTTGAGATGGAACGTTTGGGTTTCAGAATGTGGCTTCTTCGTCCCTTGCAGATCCCCAGTGACCTCCCAGGGTAGGGAGAGTGTTGTCCTCATCTGGGCCTGCCCAGAGATGTGGACTGGACACAGTGGGAGCTGGAGACTCTCACCCCACAGCTGGCGCCGTAGGCCTGGCCCCTGCTCTCAGCAGCACAGAGCTGCTCTTAGACCACAACAGTATAGCAGAAGAAAGAGCTTGCCCTCAGGTGCCCTGTATAGAAAGCTGTCACCCGGGCAGCTGAAGTCACTTTTGCTTGCCCTGGTCTGGCAGGCATGTTTGGTCTCATCAGCTCATTTCCTGTGATTCTCTTGCCATCTCCACGGACTGAGCTGTTAATGAGCACGGCGTAGCCTCACGTACCTGTCCCTGTCCTGCTGTGTATTTCCTAGAGTTCAGCCTGTCTCCTTTCTACCACACCCAATGCTCCCCAGAGCCCTATCTTGCCAGAGAGGCACAAATCCTGCCTCCTGGGCACCACGTTGTGAACACAGGGAGCCGGGAGAGGTGGGGCGCTCACACAGCAGGCATCTGCTAGCAGCTGACTGGTGCTCTTGCCGAGTGGTGTGTGCCTGGCCGCGAAGACCCCGCCGGAGAGGTCCTGCCTGTGCCCGAGCGGCTCCACACAGTCTGCTGCGCCCAGGCCCTGCCATTGGGTTGACAGGGATCTCGGCTCACCTTGGGTTTCTTCTTTCACAGGCGATGAGAAGACCCTCCCTCCTGTTCCAGTGCTCCTGTTACTTTCAACAGATGGCGTGCTTTGTCCATTTTATATGATTAATCAGAATCCTGGGGCCAGGTCTGTCATAAGGACCCCGGAGCGGCTTTCACTAGAAGGCGAGCGGCAGCCAAAGTCTTCAGGTCTGTGGCCCCCTGGGCTCATACAGGAAATTTCCAAGTACCCTGGGGACAAAGATGGTGACTGTGACCCGCATCTGGCCAGTCTGCTTGCCTGAGCATGGGCTGGCCTGTGTGGTCCTTTTTTATGAGAAAAAATACAGACATAGAAGAAAACACTTGAGAGATGGATATTAATAATGTTTATTTCCTTATTTATATTTCATTTTCATTTTCTTCCCTTTTGAAAATACTTGTTTTAATTTTTTTTTCTTAGTACTGGGGATCAAACTAAGACCATGCACTTGCCACGCTGGTGCTTACGCCTAATCTCCCTGGCTCTTAAAGATACTTGTCAAGTAACATGTTAGTGAGGAGAAATTAGAAAATTTACCCACAGAACTGCTGTCCAGAGCTGTGGCTTCGCAGTGCTAATCCCTGAGTTTGTTCATGACACTATCACTCAGGACAGGAAAATATCAAACTTATTAAATGATTTCTTTCAATATTGAAATTTCAGCAATATTTATCTTTTTAGTTTTTTTGTTTTTTTTTTGTGCAGGGTCTCACTACACAGCTCAGACTTGTAATGATCCTCCTAATTTCTGCCTCCCTGGTGCTGGGATTCTAGGCATGCACCACCACACCCAGACTCCATTGCCAGCTCAGTGTGCCTGGGGGCAGGGCCGGTGCTGCATGGGCCGGGGATCGAACCCTGGCCCCTGCGCTTACCTAAGCAAGCACTTAATCCACTGAGCTATACCGCTGGCCCTAGTATTTATCTTTTTTAATTCTGTGTGTAATGGTAGGATTTTTTTTTTTTGCTAGTATGGCTGTAAGAGCCCACAATATAAGCCTGACACTATTGGAGTGCATTTGCTTACTGCTCCCAGGTATGGAGCAAGGTGTACACAGAACTAGAGCTGCCCTGGTGCTGGTGCCCAGCTGACTGCAGCAGGACCCCGAGCAGCCCAGCAGGTGGCTGGCTCGTGCTGCCGGTGTTATATGGTGACATCCTGTTATCTGAAGGGTGTTCCCTTTGGGGCTGTCCCTCCCCACCCTGGCCAGGTCTCATAGAAAGAAAGCAGGGCATGATATGTACAGCCAGGGATGGTTTCCCATGAGCCTCCTTGGCCTGCAGGCTGGAGTGGGCAGAAGAGCAGTGTGCTGATAAAGAGCATGCGAGTCTGGAGCTGGGAGAAGCGCGCCCCAGCTCCTGCCTGGCAGGTTAGTGGTTCTGTGCAACTACGTTCCAGGGCGCCTGTGTTGAATGAACGGTTGTGGGAAGAGTGACAAGTTTCACATGCTGAATCGTATTTTCAATAGCAAAAATGCCTGTATTTCTTTAGCTTCTGATGTGTATTCTTCATGCTGACTTAATATGCATAGAAATGATTTATATGTCTGTGTTTGTATCTTTGAAGAAGTTAGCCAGGGGCCGGTGCGATGGCTCAGCAGACTAAAGTGCCTGTGTAGGTAAATTTAGGCAAGTGCAGGGGCTGGCACCGCATGCCGCCCCGCCAGCCCTGCCCCCAAGGCAGGCTGAGCTGACCAGAGTCCAGGCATGGGACGTGGTGGCGCACACCTGTAATCCCAGAGCTGGGGAGGCTGAAAGCAGGAGGATCACAAGTCCAAGCTGCGTAGTGAGACCCTGCAACAACCAAATACATTTAAAAAAAAAAAAAGCTGGCTACAGTGGTGCATGCCTGTAGTCCCAATATTCTGGGAAGCTGAGGCAGGAAGATTACAAGTTTGAGCCCTGCTTAAATAATTTACTAAGACCCTACCTCAAAAATACAAAAGCCCAGGTGTGGTGGCATACGCCTGTAATCCTAGCACTCAAGAGGCTGAGATAGGGCGATCACTTTGAGTCTTAAGGCCACCCTGGGCTACCTCATGAGACCTCATTTTAAAAAAAAATAAGGGCTAGAGTTGCAGCTCAGCGTGAAGGCCCTGTACTATCACACTGCTCCAAGTTCTGTATCTGTTGTTAGCGAAGTGTCACTGGGACGGAATTGCCTGTGGGATGCTACGCGGACAGACATGATCGGGTCCTTGCTTTCAGCAGGTGCTCCATTCGTGCTCCTGTCCTGCAGACTCCATTGCGTTAGCCTCCCATTCCTTCGTGGATTGCTTGCTCTGGAAAGTCCAACACCAGCTTTAGCCTGGTTCTTTCTGGTTTCTTAGACTAGTATCTTTCCAGCTTCATTTAACCGCGGACCCATTGTTCTGTTTGAGGCAAGGTCTTGCTGCATATTTCAGGCTGGCCTTGTACTCTCACTAAGCAGCCTAGGTTGGGCTTGAACTTGCAGCCATCCTCTTGCCTCACCTCCCCTGTGCTGGGACCTCAGCCGGGCACCACGATGCCAGGCCCTTGCCGGCCCTCCTCTTGCTGTTTGTCCTGTGGACCACTGCTGCAGTGTTAACCTCTTCCTTTTTCTCCTTGCTTTTCTTTACAGGAAGTACTCCCACCACCCCAACCTCGTCTCAGTCCCTGCTGAAGCTGGACGCCTCGGGAGCAGCAGTCCCGGCCTCAGTTGGATCAGTGCTGCCCACTGCCTCCGCCACTAGCTTCACTCTGCCTTCTGCCGGGGGGACCCCGGCCGTGTTTGCCTTTGGCTCCTCATCCTTGAAGGGCTCTGCGCTTGGCCCTGGAGAGCCCCCTCCCTATCCCAGTGGCTCTGATGGCCCCAAAGCAGCTCTGGGCTCTGCCACCCCCACCTTTTCTTTGGTACCACCCTCCAAGGGCTCACTAGCAGCCACGCCCACTGCTGCACCCCTGGCCCCATCCGCTACATCCTTCGTTGGCTCCTCGGGTTTCAAGCCTCCCCTGGAGAGCACCCCGCTGCCTAGTACAGCTGCACCGAGCTCGGTGCTGAAGCCTGCCTTCCTGCCCACGTCCTCTGCAGTCAAGGTGAACCTGAGTGAAAAGTAAGTGGCCCATGTGCAGCGCCCCCCGCAGAGCATGCAGAGCGACTCCCCTGTGTGGGGTGCACCTGGAGTCCCTGAGCTGTTACTGAGAGGGGAGCATTTTCTAAAATAATATTTGAAATGGCTAAAATTCAGCCAAAACAAGGTCTTTAACTTAGTTTTTTGATTAGACATTAACATCTAAGTCCCCACTGTGCTGCTCCACACCACACAGGAAAGAGTTAGGTGTGTTTAAAACCAGGGAGCACCAGTGTGTGCCCTGTAAGGCAGCTGCTGCTGTACCGCCCTCGGCTGCTTTCTGTGCAGCCGGCACAGCAGCTGGTCCACCTGCAGACCACCTCGTGGCCCCAGGGCCTTCTCGGGCCTCCAGAGTCTTGGCGTGCTGGCCAGCTTCCCGTAGGTGCAGACGCTGTCGCTTTCCTGCTGCCCCACTAGACTGCAGGTGTCCGAGGGTCACACTCCTCTGGGCCCTGCACTTTCCTGGCTGCTGCCTGCTCGTCTGTCCTTGTTCCTGCCTGGGGCCATGCTGTCACCGAAGTTGCACGTAGCCCCCTGTGTCCTCACTGGTGCTCCACCACATTTCACGGGCCTCCCCTTGTGGGCGCGCCTAGGTTGTGTGCAGGACTGACCAGGGAGTAAGGTTTTCAGGGCAAGACCAGCACTGAACTTTTCATGCCAAGTGCTTCACTGACACTGATGTAGTTGAATCATCCATTGCTAATCAGGTGGGTGGTGGCACATACCTGTAATCCCAGCACCCAGGAGGCTGAGGCAGGCGGATTGTGGGGTTTGAGGCCATCCTGGGCAACGTAGGGATTTCAAGGTCAGCCTGAGCTGCAGTAGCAAGAGCCTGTCTCAGACACATAATCAGGTGATTAGTGAGTGACCTTGTGTAAGCAATCGCTGAACACATCTGTGCCCTGCAGCGGTGCACCATGGGTAGTGTTCTGTGATGGTGCTCGTGGGCCGCGGGAAGGGATCTTTAGCTGGCTGTCATGACAGTGGCATGGCCTCTTGCAGGTTCACCGCAGTGGCCACCTCTGCTCCCGTCCTCAGCGCTGCAAATGCTCCATCCGTGCTGCCCTCATCGTCCGCCTCCAAACCAGCGTCTCCAGGCCCCCTCAGCCACCCCACGCCTCTCTCGGCACCGTCTGGCTCCCTGTTTCCAAAGCCTGTGGCATCTTCTGCATCCTCAGGTACGACTTGCATGTGGAAAGTGCTGGGGGCTTAGAGGCCCTGCTAGCGCAGCTGGACACAGCTGTTTCCCCTTGCCTCCCACACCTTGCCTCACAGACTTTTCTTCTTATTTTTTAAATTTTTCTTATTTTTTATTTTGAGAAGGAGTTTCACAAAGTTCCCCAGACTGGAATGAATTTATAGTCTTCCTGCCCCAGCTTCCCAGAGTGAAGGGATTACAAGTATGCACCACTGTGCCCCACTCTATTTTGTTCTGTTTTTTGCTTTATTTTTATTTTGTAGCAGGGTCTTACTAAATTGGCCAGGTTTAAACTTGTAGTCCCCCTGCCTCTGCCTTCTATGCAGCTGGCTACGAGGATGTGCTTCCATGCCTGGGCTATAATCCCATTTTATATGATGCATAGAAGTGTTTGGTGGGCCGGCGAGATAGCTCAGTGGACTAGGCGCCTGCTAGGCAAGCACAGAGCCTGGGCTTCGATCCCCAGCACCACGTGCTGTGCCGGCCCCGTCCCCAGGCACGCTGAGCCAGTGACTGAGTCCAGGCATGGTAGCACATGCCTGTAATTCCAGTTCTCTGGAGGCTCAAAATTGGAGGATCACTATGAGTCCAAGCTGTGTAGTGAGACCCTGAACCAAATACATACAAAGAAAGTCGTCCACGGGTAGGGTGTTTTTCTACCTTTCACAGCGCCACGGGTTCAGTAGCCAGCATCACAAAGTGTTGGCGTTCCAAAGTTGTAGCATGTGTCTTCTTAGAGCAGAAGAAATCGTCCTCTTCTCCTTTGTGGTCTGGGGGGTGTGGTAAGATGACAGCAGAGCTACAAACAGTGTGGCAGCTGTCTTCTTAGGCAGGAGTAGGCGAAGGGTTGTGCGCAAGGCCTGGAGCGAACCCTGCTTTTTTGACTGATGTGTTTGCTAACAGTGCGATCCACTCAGAGCAGTCCGAGTCCAGTGCCATCCACGGTGCAGAAGTCCCCCAGGGTCACCCCGCCAGTGACGAAGTCTGGCCCTCTTCAGGTGGGTCCGGGCCGGCTTGTGGTGCTTGCCTTTATTCATGGCTTGCCTAAGCATGCTTGTTAATGAAATGAGTTTTCATGTTTTAGAATTCAGATCTTAGAGGTAGTAACTAGGACTGTGTGACCTAAATAGTTGCAGTATGTTGGCTGAAAACATCTATCTTAATGTTTCAGTTAATATGTAATTTACCTCAATAAAGTCCATGTAATGTGCATACAGTTCGGTGGCTTGGTACTGAGCCCGGGACCCCTTGCTCTGCTCCTTGCTTCTCCACCCCCCTGCGACAGTTCATGAGCGCCAGTGAGGGACGGGACAGCGCAAGGCGTGGTACAGTGGCTGCCTGACACTGCGACTTGCAGCACTTGTAAACCTTATGCCTTCCATTGCAGCCAAAGTCACTTCAGCCTCCTGTTACAGAGAAACAGGGGCATCAGTGGAAAGACTCCGACCCTGTGCTGGCTGGGATTGGAGAAGAGGTGAGTCTGTTCCCGGGGCTGGTTATGCCTGGTGAAGTACACAACACGCAGACACTGGGTGGTACTGTCCGAGAGACCAGAGCGGCCCTGGGTGTGGCCTCGTCTCTGACCTCTGCTAGCTGTTGCGCCTGGCATCGCAGGAGACTCCCTGTGAGTCAGCGCAGAGGCCTTGCTGTCCCCGTGTGCCACTCACACGGATTCCTTTCCCTGTGTGTGGCTCGTGCAGATCGCACACTTCCAGAAGGAGCTGGAGGAGCTGAAAGCCCGGACCGCCAAAGCCTGCTTCCAGGTGGGCACCGCGGAGGAGATGCAGATGCTCCGGACAGAGTCGGCTGACCTGCACACTTTTCTCCTGGAGATCAAGGAGACCACAGAGGTGCGTGTGCGCCCGCGCGGGGCCTGGGCGGAGCTGCGCCCGGAGGCCCGCTGTCCCCCTCGCTCCTCTGAGGTGGGCATGAGCGCTGACATCTTGTTGTGTAGTTCACCAGGCACACCCTGTGTTCACATCCTGCCTGCAGGACTTCACCCATTGATGCCAACAATTGCAATTTTCTGAAAAGTTGCATGAAATTTTTGAATATTACCTACAGAAATTCAAGGAACAAAAATTTGAAGAAAATAATTCCTACTAGGTTCTATTGCTAGATACTATTCCACAAGTGGACACTAGGCATAAGAAGATTCCTTGCTCCTGTGACAGGCAGGTTAACCCAGTTACTGTTACAGTTTTCTCATCTGTAGGGTGGGGTGACAGTTTCTACCCTTGACACCTACTCAGCACGCCATAAAGTTGACTGTAGTTGTGAACTTAGGTACGCTGGAAATTTTGTTATCTTTGTAGTGTTGCATTAAAAGGAGCAGACTGCTGTAAGAGCACATACAGTGACATGTGCCCGGCATCCGTTGTCAGTGGTGCTATGCACAGGTGGTGGTACTGCTCCTTCGTCACTAGGTCCCGTGTGCACTGTGCCAGGCACTTCACCAGGGAATTGAGGCACACGAAGATGAAAGCATTTTTACAAGTTCCGGTTGCATGACTACCAGTGCCAAGGTCCCATTGTGCACTGTCACAGAAGCTCTAGTCTCAATGACATGCTGGAAAGGACGTCTGGGTAGTCCCACAATCACAGAATCCTGAGGGTACTCTCAGTACTTCTGCTGAGAGTGCTGCTTCCCGCTTCCCACTTCCTGCTTCCCACTCGCCATCATTAGAACAGTTTTTTTGGGTTTGTTTTTTTTTTTTTTTTGGTCTTTTTGAGACAGGGTCTCACTATGCAGTTCAGGCTGGCCTTGAACTCACTTTGTGGCCCAGGCTGGTCTCAAACTCAAGGATCCTCCTGCCTCAGCCTCCTGAGGGCTGGGATTACAGGTGTGTACCACCACGCCCTGCTAAAACATGTTTTATTCATAAAGAAAAATAATTTGGGGGGGGCAGCCAAATAGCTCAGCAGATTAAAGCTCCTACAAGCAGGTGCAGGGGCCCGGGGTTCAATCTCTGGCCCTGCCATTCTGGCTGCACCCTCAGGGCTTGCTGACATAGTAACTGAGACTGGGCGTGGTGGCGTGCTCCTATAATCCCAGCTCTTGGGAGGCTGTAAACAGGCGGATCACTCCGAGTCAGATCTATGCAGTGAGACCCAGTTCACTTTATAGACCCTTCCCTAAAATACAAAAAAAAGAAAAATAATTTTTTTAAGGAAAAAGAGCTTTAATGTCTTCTTTTCCAAGCAGTAAAATTCTTTTTCTCCATGAACATGAAAGTGAACATGTATGTAAATAGGTGGTTCCTCATGTTGTTTGAAAAACTCTACTTTCCGTGATTCAGACAGGTTTTATTTCTTGCAAATACAGCATTTGTTGTAAATACCTTTTTTTTT
>NDGN011147995.1:0-11310 GCA_002564285.1 Tympanoctomys barrerae | reverse complement strand
CCTGGTGGGCTGAGCTGGCCACACACACACACACACACACACACACACGCACGCACACTAAATAAATAAATGTTTAAAAAAATAAAAATAAAATGTGTAAACTATACATTTGTGAGATACCTTGTGATATGTTCATATATGTGTATATTGTATAATGTTTAAATCAGGTTAAGTATATTTATCTTTTCAGACAAACATCTTTTCTTTTTGGTGTAAATATTCAACTTCCTTTCTTCTAACTTAACATATGCAATACATTATTGTCATCTAACATCACTCTACTCTGTAATAGTCCCATCTCATCTCAACTTAATATCTATTGGCCCAGCCTTCCTCATCTCTGTTTCCCCTTTGATCTCCTCAGGCTCTGGTAAGCTCTATCTTCAAATTCAATGACAGCAATTATTTTAGATTCTACGAATAAATGAGTTCATGTGGTCCCTATATTTCTGTTTCAGATTCATTTCACTTCTATCCATGTTATTGTAAACAGAATTTTCTTATTTTTGAGGCTGAATAGTATTTCACAGTGTATATATACTTCACTTTATCCATTCTCCAGTTGATAGGCTTTTAAGTTGTTTCCATTACTTGCCTACTACAAATAGTCCTGAGATAAATATAAGAATACAAATGTCTCTTTGACATATTAACTTCATTTCCTCTGCACATATACCCAGTAGAGGGAACACTGGGTCATGTGATAGCTCGAATTTAGTTACCATACAGTTTTCCATGATGGTTGTGCTAATTTACATTTTCATCAATAGTTTGTAAATATTTTCTGCTCAGTATGTTGTCCCTTTGCTTTATTGATTCTTTCTTTCCCTTAGCAGAACATTTGAGTTTGAGACAATTGTATTTTTCTATTTTTCCTTTTGTTTTCTATCTTTGTGATTTCTGCCCATGTCTCGGTTACTTTTTTCTCATTGCTGGGACAAAATACCCAACACCCAAAATTAGGGAAGGAAAGGTTTATAAGGATTTTTTTTTTTTGCTCCAAATGCCTTCAGGGCATGTTTGGCTGGCTTGAGTTGTGCGGATCGAACCACAGAAACCTGAGCCTGACTGCTTTGTTGATGCAGCCACTTAAAGAACTGAGCTAAGGGGCAGGCTCCCAGAAAGATTTATATAACTCACAGTTTGCGGAGGTTTCAGTTCATAATCAGCTGGCTCCAAGGCAGAGTGGCACATGGCAGAGAGCAGTTCATGGTGGCAGAAAATAGCAAAAGCAAGAGCAAAAAGGGAAGAACAGTGGCAGAGACAGACAGCAAGTCTCTGTCCCTTCCTTACATTGTATTCAGGCTATCTGCACCAAGGGAAGTGTAGCACTCACACCTGTAATCCCAGCAGCTCTCACACCTGTACTCCCAGCATTGGATCATGAATTAATAGCAAACTCTAGAAGCCACCCCATCACTACATGAGGCTTTGGAGGAAGTAACTAGACACAAATCCTAACACCCAAATCCTTTCTCATTTTAATGTCCTAAATCATTTTCAATATATTTTCTTCTAGTAGTCTCAAAGTTTCAAGTCTAATATTTAAACTTTTTATATCCTTTGAGTTGGTTTTTGTAAGTAGTGAAAGTTACAGGTCCAATTTCATTCTACATGGGAATATCCAATTTTTCCAGCACCATTTATTAAATAGAATCCTTTCTCTAGTAATGTTCTTAGTACTGGTGAGGTTGTGGCAGAAATGACAGAAACGGAGATAGTCACCTCTGTGTACCAACTTTGGTATCTCCTTTCCAATGGCACAGTCAGAGTTTATGATGAAACAGTTACCAATCCTGGAGAATTAAATTTAAAAAATCATATCATGAGCATTCATGCTTTTGACTTCGTTCTGATGGAGTCTGTGAACTGAAAGCTTCCTGTTGTCTTAAAGGAAGGTCAATGCTCAAAGCGGCCAAACTGGAGAGGTTGCATTGAAAGACATGTGTTTGGTAATTACTGGTGTATTAGAGGGAGATTACAGAGTGGATGGCCATATACATCTGGGGCTACCTGCCAGGCACAGCTGACATGAAACATCTCATGGGCACCAGGATGCACCAGGATGCACCAGATCCTAATAGGATAGCTAAGTTAGAAAAAGTTGAATCATTGCTGGTATTCTATAACTCCGAGGAAAATGTCAACACTGAATTGAGTAGTGCCTTAATGAGGCTAGTGGGCAAAGGGACATAATCCCGGCCAATAACAGGTAATACAGTCAATCTGGGAAATACAGTGCAAGTTACACATATAGAATTAGGCATTTCTGCCTCAAATGGCATTTTCCCCTGAATAGTACTGATTTTTTCAGGTGAAAGCTACATGGTACACCCCAGGATTCATAACCTCTCCAACTCTGTGTCCCAGTTATACCTCCCAAAGATGTCCCTATTGATTTGTACTTGAAAGCCTTGAGGATTACAAAAGCATCACCCACTTGACAAGATAGCTGCCCCAGTTCTTTTGTATGCACTAAGCAGTCACTGTCACACTGCCAGCGAAAGCCTCAATTGTTAACTTCTTTATAAAAAGGGCACAGAGGATTGTCTTATGCTTAACCAGAACTTTCTGCTACTAGACGATACTCAGAATTCTCCATTTCAATTATGTTTCACATTATTAATGGAATGGTGGCCACCTCTGTATAACAATAAAATGTAGCCGAGAGATTACTGTAATTACTGATGATATTGATTCGCCTAGTGACATTATTTGATCAACGGCACCACATTAAGCTATGCAAGCCCTTTAGGTGGAAGTCAATATTCTTACCTACTTTGAGGAGTTACGAAAGGTACTGATTAAGGTTGATGCCCATCATTCAGTCGGTCACAAACTTAGTTTGACATGGTGATTAAGGTGACCCAAAGTCTAAGCAGAGGATGCTCATCTGACAAGGGATATAAAAACAACGAAAAATCACTATTTGGAACTCTGCGACCTTAATGAAGACTTGTTAAATGGACATGCAATTCACTGTGACAATCACACGAAACTATTAGGAAAACTTCTAGCAGTAAATCAATTGATTCATTAAACAGGTTGTCGATGTGTTGGAAAACCAAATAACTAAATGATAACTACTCCTCGGGATGAAGTTTGAAGCAACAACACAGCACTGTGCAGGATTATGGGTGAGGACAGATCCTTCACTGAAGAGTAAATAAGGAATCAAGATCCTAGAAAGGGTTTTTCCCTAAAAGTCTTGGCTCATTTCTTTTGGATCATATCCTGGTGAACACAGAAGTCTAAGAACAGAAACTTGATGAGCTGCACAAATTAAAGACGAAGCATTACATCTGAACATGGAAACTCTTGTCTTTTGTTCATGTTTGTAAGGTAAATGTATGAATTGTATCTTTTTCCCCTTGAAATTGTAATTGACTTTTCAGATAGATATATTTTTGCATTAAAATTAAAAGGTATTATAAAAAAGAACTATAAGCTGATATTAATCATGCACCTACTTGCAAAAATGCTAAATGAAATTCCATCAAATTGAGTAATATAACAAGGGAATAATAAATCATTGCCATGTGGAGCTTATACTACAGTGTGAGTTTGCCTTAAAATATTAGAAAATGGATCAATGTATTTACTAACAGAATCATTAAAAACAACCTTATCAATAGATGCAGAAAATATCCTTACAAAGTCCATAATTTATCCCTGCTTTAAATTTTTAAAAATCTTTTATTTATTTATTTGATACAGGGTCTTGCTATGCAGCTCAGACTCGTAGTAATCCTCCTATCTCAGCCTCCCCAGTGCTGGGAGTACCTGCATGTGCCACCACACCCAGATTTGGTGCCAGCATGGCGCTCCCAGGGTTCTAGGGCTGGCATAGCATGTGATACTAGGGATCAAACTTGGGTCCTTACACTTGCCAGGCAGGTGCTTAGACCACCAACGTATCTCTCTAGCCCTATCCCTGCTTTTGAAAGAGAAAGGACAGAAAAGAAATACAGCACCTTCTAACAATCTATGCATAGAATAGAATTTCTTTAACTATGTAAATTCTATTTTTAAAAATCCTACAATTAACAACATGTATATCTAATAGTGGAAATAACTACTTCCATTCAATATTTTACTAAAGATTATAGTCAGTGAAAAGGTAAGAAAAATGTAAAAGTTATGATTAAATTAAAAAGTGGTAACATTTTATTTATTTGCAGAAGGGAAATTAAAAGAATTTTTAAAAATAGTTATTAGAACCAATAAAGCAATTTAGCAAGTTTGTAGAACACTGGATTATTATTGAACAATCATCTGTAATTCTATATTTTAGAAACGAACAATGAGAATCTAAAATTTAAAAATATAGCATTCAATAGTATCAAATATATTAAATACTTAGGCATAAGACCAAAAGGTTGAGGATCTGTCAATTTAAAATGATAAAGCCTTGCTGTGAGAAGTTAACTAAATAAATGAAATAATATTTTATTTATTAGATCAAAATAGTCAGCTTGGTTAAAATGTCAGTTTCCCTAATTTTCCCCAGATTCAACTCATTCTGAGTAACATTGCAGCAGGCCTTTGTTGTTGTTGTAAAATTGACCATTGAGTCTAAAGTTTATGTAGAAAGGAGCTAGAACAGCTAACACAATCTTGAAACACAAGAGGCAGGTTGGAAGACTACCTACTTTAAAGATTATGAACACTTCATTCATCAAAAGTGTGTTATTTCTGTAAACATGGAGGTAGATCAATGTGTGAGACACAAGAGTCTAGAAATGGGTACAGAAAGATACAAGGCATATATTCAGTGAAAAGAGATAACATTTTAAATACACTGTGCTGCCAGTGTGGTGGCACATGCCTGAAATCCCAGTGCTTTGGGAGGCTGAGGCAAGAGGATCATTGTGAGTTTGAGATCAGCCTGGGTTGTAAAGTGAGCTCAAGGCAAGCCTGAACTGCATAGCGAGACCCTGTGTCAAAGACAATAAATAAACAAACAAATAAATAAAGTTGTAATAATTGACTGTCCATATTAAAAATGAACTTTAATTTAATCTTATACTATACACAAAATTAACTAAAAATAAAATATAAACCTATGAGAGAATTTCTAGTCATACATTAATAATTTCTTCTTCTATGCGATTGTTGTGAACATATATCCTTTGTAGTATTTCATACTTTGAATTCGTCTAGATGTGATTTAGGTCCACCTAAAGAGCCAAATTGTGTACATGTCACAAATACACATGAAAAGAGTATGTGTTCCATCTATTATGTTGTGTTTCATACATCTATTGAGTTAAATGTGTTAATTCTGTTAAGTGCTGTACTTGTGACTTGATTATCTGATATTCATACATGATCAGAATGTCCATGAGTGATAATTTAGGGGGTTATAAATACATTTCAGTAAGTAGGTGAATTTGAAAATTCACGAAATAATGTGATCTGCTATATTTCCATCTACAACAGGGATTACCTCCATAGTCAAGGAAATAAGGGTACCTTACAAGATGTTAAGATATATTTTAAAACCAATTACAATAGAATAAAATGAAAATATTAAAAGATAAGCCAGTGAAATTCAACAGAAATCCACCGTATTTTAAAATATAGCGTATGTTTTAATGTTGCTTTTCAAAGTAATTAACATTTTCATATATTTGATGATAAGGAAAAGAGAATTTTCCAGATAGATTCTATGGGAAAGACGAAAGTATGACCAAGTTCTTTATATGTTCTAGATATTAGTCTGTTGTCTGATGAACAGTTACATAATTATTTTCCCACTGTCTTGGTTGTCCTTTTGATTTGTTGATGATTTCTCTGCTGTTCAAAAATTGTTTAATACATAAGATCCCAATTCTTGATTCTTCATAATGAATCCTGTGCAACATGGTTTTTGTTCCTAAAGCCTGCCTAGACCTGTTTTCCAGAGATCTATTCTATCTTTCAGTGGATTTAGTGTTTCTGTTCTAATATTTATATCTTTTATTCATTTTGATTTTAGTTTAGTGCATAGTGGTTGGCAAGGGTTTAGCTTTAGTCTTCAGTGTGTGGAAAGCCAGATTTTGCCTCATCACTTATTAAAGAGGTTATATTTACTCCAGTGAATATATCTGGCCTCTTTGTCAAAGATCAGGTTGCTGAGTGCATTTGGAGTTGTTTCTGAATCCTTTAATCTGTTCCATTGATCCTGTGCTCTAGTTTTTTTTTTCCAGTAACACAGTTTTAATATGTTTATTATCTAATGAGAATACAAAGTATTCAAAAATAGAAATGATATAGAACTTCACCGAAACAAAGTGATAGGAGCTCAACAATAATTGCTATATTGCATAATGTCTTCAAATTAGTTCTTCAGATTACCAAATATAAGCATGCAAAATTGGTTATATATATACATATATATGGAATTTTAAAAAGGACAAGAAAAAAATTGATCACCAATTGCTCCCCTCTGTAGACTAGCAGAAATCAGCAGTACAGTTATTCAAGGCAACCTTCACATATACATAAATACATCTCTTCCCCCTGATACTTGTTCTGATCTCAGTTTTTCCTTCCCTTTGAACAGATTATTTTCCTTTTCATTCAGATTTTATTTACTCTTTCAGGTTCTCACACTAGCAAGACAATAAAATAGTTGCACATGATGCAGGCTTGATTTTTTAAAAAGCAGAATATATTGGGGGAAAGAAAGCTCTGTCCAAGACAGGGACAGAAGGGGGACCCAAGTTGATTACCCCACATGCAGGTCTGATTTTCACTTCTGAGTATGGTCTCCAGTTGTATCCATTTATAAAAGCCTGAAATTTATCCTTTTTTATAAAAAATACCACATCTTTTTCTCCATTACTCATTTGGATTGTTTCCCAAGATTTAGCTATGATAAATTGCTGTTATAAACAGGTGCAAATAATTTTTTTTTAAAAAAATGCATTTGGTACAGGGTCTTACTACACATTATCTAGACTACTAATTATCCTCCTGTTTTCAGTCTCCCCAGTGCTCAGATAACAGGCATGCACCACCATGCCCAGTCTTGGTAGCCTTCTCAGCATGCCCCAGTGCAGCATGTGGTGCTGGGGATTGAACCCCAGTCCCTCTGCTTTCCTAAGCAGGCACTTAGTCCATTGAGCTATCGCATGAGCCCCACTGTGGTATGATGTTTTGAGTTCATTTTGAAAAATGCCAAGGAGAGGAATAGGTTGTTTGAATGGGAACTTGAGCCCTAGCTTTTAAAGAAATCTCCACGCTGATTTCCATAGGGGTTGTACAAGTCTACGCTGCCATCCACAGTGAAGAAGGGTTCCTTTTTCCAAATGCTGAACAGCCCCTCCAGCATTTGAAACTGGTTGACTTCTTCATGGTAGCCATTTTTTCTGGGTTGAGATGGAATTTCAGTGTTGTTTTATTTTGCATTTCTCAAATGACCAATGATGTTGAACTTTTTTTCATATATTGATTTTCATTTGTATTTCTTCATCTAAGAAGTGTATATTCATCTGAGATACTCATTTTCAGATTGGGTCTTTGAATTTTGGGGATTGATTTTCTTTAATTGGTTATATGTTCTAGATAGAAGTCCTTTGTCTGAGTGATAGTCAGCTATAATTTTTTCCCAATTCACGTGTTTTCTTTGTATTCTTTTGGTGATTTCTTTTGATGTACAGAAACTTTTCAAAAAGATGAGATCTTAGTTGTTGATTCTTTAAAGTATTTCTCGTTGAGTTTGCTTTTTATTCATGAACTCTGTGCTTTCCCCTATGTCTTCAAGATTTCTACCTTCTTTTTCCTACAGAAGATTTAGTATTTCAGTTTCAATATTTAAATATTTAAACCGTTTTGTCTTCAGTTTAGTGCATGGTGATAGACATGAGTATAATTTTAGTCTTTGGCCTGTCAGGTCAGTTTTTCCAGCACCATTTATTAAAGAGGCTATTTTTCTTCCAGTGAACATGTTTGGCCCGTTTGTCAAAGATAAGTTGGCTAAGTGCATTTGTAGCTGTGTCTACATCTTTTAATCTGTTCCATTGATCCGCAAGGTTTTTTTTTTCAGTGCAATACTGATTTTATCCCAGTACTATTTCAAGTCGGGGATTGTGATGCCTCTTGCCTTGCCTTTGTTGCCCAGTATTGCTTTTGCTATTCTAAATCTTTTCTGATTCCAAATGAATTTTAGATATGTTTTCTCTAGATCTGTGAGGTATACTAAAGGTATTTTAGTTAGGATTGCATCGAATATGTATAACAACTTTGGGAGTATGGCCATTTTCACAATGTTGATTCTTCCTATCCAGGAGCAAGAAATATTTTCCATTTCCTTAAATTGTTCTTGATCTCATTTCTCAGAGTACTGTAATTTTCACTACATAAGTGTTTTACTTACTTTCTTATATTGATTCCTAAGTATATCACTTTTTTGGATATTATTATAAAAGGCATGGTTTCCCTAATTTCTCTCTCAGTGAACTTGTTGTTTGAGTACAGAAATGCTATTGATTTTTGAGTGTTGACTTTGTATCCCACTATGTTACTGAATATGTTTATTAATTCTACAGTTCTCTAGGAGTAGCCTTTGGGGTCTTCTATGTAGGCATCATGTCATCTGTAAATAATGATAATTTCACTTTTTCCTCTCCAATTATTATTCCTTTTATTGCTGTCTCTTCTCTAATCACTTTGTCTAATGTAACCAGATTGTCTTTGCTACTTTTCACTCATTGCTGGGACAAAATACCCAACACCCAAAATTAAGAAAGGCAAAGTTTATTTGCTCATGGTTAGTGGAGGTTTCAGTCCATATTCTCCTGGCTGCAAGCAAACAGCAGCAATTCATGGTGGCAGAAACAATGAAGAGCACAGGAGGAGCAGTAGTTTCAGTGTCTATTAAGCCTCTCTCTCTTCCTTCTATACTGACTGTGAAGACCAAAGCTTCTCTGAGAAAGTGGCAATGACTGCTGTGAAGATCGGTGCTCTTCTGAACTGGTGCAGCTGCATGGATCAAGCTCCTTCAAGGAAGTGGTGTGCAGAAACCTTCCTCAACCCATTTATATACCCTATAAGTGCCGAGTCACTCTGGGGTGGGCCCCTAGGGCAGAGTTTCCATGCCATAGGGCTTGGTATCACCAAACTGATCCAGCCAAGCCTCTAACATCTCAAGTTGACACAATGTCAACCATCACACAGATGTATATTAAAGAGGAGTAGTGACAGTGGACATCCTTGCCTTGTTCTTGATTTTAAAGTGAAGGCTTTCAGTTGTTGTCCATGTAATGTGATGTTGGTTGTGGGTTTGTCATAGATGGCTTTTATCAGGTTGAGTTAAAGATCATCTACTCCAATTTCTGTACAGTTTTTATCATGATAGAAGGTTGGATTTTGTCAAAAGCTTTTTCTGCATTTGTTCAGATGATCATGTGATTTTTGTCCTTGGCTCTGTTGATGTGGTATATTACATTTATGGTTTTGTGTATATTGAACCGTCCCTGCATTCCTGTGATGAATTCCACTTGGTCATGTTGTGTAATCTGCTTGATTTGCTGCATTATATTTGCTAGTATTTTATTGGGGATTTTTGCTTCTATATTCATGAATGAAATTGGCCTATAGTTCACTCTCTCTTTTAATGTACTTAGTACAGGGTCTACAGGGTCTCACCATACAGCTTGGACTCACAGTGATTCTCCTGTTTTCAGCCTCTCAAGCACTGGGATTATAGGCATGCACCACCACACCAAATCTCAATTGCCATCTCAGGGTGCCCTGGGGTTGGGGCCAGCACAGCATACTAGGGATCAAATCCAGGTCCCTGTGTCAGCTTAAGCAGGTGCTTTAATCCACTGAGCTATCTGGCCAGTCCTTATTTCTCTTAGTTCTCTTTTTTGGCATGGTCTTTCTCTGGTTTTGGTATCAGAGTAATACTTGCCTCCAGGAATGAATTTGGGAGAATTTCTTCCCTTCCAATTTTGTTGAAGAGTTTGAAAAAATTTGGCATTAAATCTCTAAATTTCTTGTAGAATTCAGCTATGAATCCATCAGGACTGAGGATTTTCTTTGTTTGTAGTTTTTTTTATTACATTTTCAGTTTCATTCACTGATATTGTATTATTCAGAATTTTTATATCTTCATGATTCAGTTTTGGTGATTCATATGTATCTAGAAATCTGTCCATTTCTTCTGTGTTTTCCATCATGTGAGAGTAAAGGTTTTAGAAGAAGAATTGATGATCTTCTAAACTTCTATAGGGTGTATTGTAATTTCACCCTTTGGATTTCTTATTACATGATTTTGAATTTTTTCTTTCCTTTTTTGATAAGGTTGCCTATAAGTTTATCAATTTTATTTATTCTTTCAAAGAGCCAACTCTTCAATTCATTGATTCTTTCTCTTGTTTTCTTCATCTCCATTGTATTAATTTTTGCTCTGATCTTTATAATTTCCTTTTTGGGCTTTTAGCTTGATTTGCTCTTGTTTTTCTAGGAGCTTGCAGTGCAGTGTACGATCTGGGTTCTTTCTGTTTCCCTGAATTGAAAATTTACTGCTATAGGTTTTCTTCTTAAAACAGCTTTTATTGCATCCCACAGAATTCAGTAAGTTGTGTCTGCATTTTCATTTGATTGAAAATTTTTTTTATTACTTCTTTAATTTCATCTGTGATACACTGGTTGTTCAGAAGGTTATTATCTGATTTCCATGTGATTGTGATAGTTTTGTGGATTTCTCTTTTCAATGGTTTCCAGTTTCATTTAATTATGTTCCTATAATATGTATGGGATAATTTCAATTACTTTGCATTTACTTAAGCAGCTCTATGTCCTAGTATGTAGTCTATTTTGGAGAACATCCCTTGTACAGCTGACAAAAATGTGTGTTCTGATGCTGTTGGGTGGAACACTTTGTAAGGGTCTACTAAAACCATTTCTTCACAAGTTTAGTTTAGTTCTGTTATTGCATTGCTGATTTTTTGGCTAGGTGAGCTATCTCTTTGTGGTGTTAAACTTCCCCATTACTATTGTATTATTGCACATTTGATTTTCTATGTTAAAATTTGTCTCATGTAGTTGGGTGTTTCTACATTGGGTGCATATATTAGGATTGTTATCTCTTTCTCTCTCAGTTTTCCCCTAACAAAGATGTAGTGACCTTTTTAAAATCTCTTTTAATCATTCTTTGATTGAAATTGATATTGTTAGCAATCAAAATAACTACCCCTTCTTTTTTCTGGGTTCCTATCTCCTAGAGTAGTGTTTCTTATCCTTTGACTTTCAGTCTATGAATTTCCTTTAGCATTAAATCTATTTCTTTTATGTAGCATGTTGTTTGCCTTTTTTTTT
>NDGN011147931.1:0-16567 GCA_002564285.1 Tympanoctomys barrerae | reverse complement strand
GAGCTTCTAACATGTTCCCTTGAGACAGAGGCCTCTCCTGCCATCCCAAATTGAGGCCCACAGGTTCTTCTGTCCATTCAACATCTACATGAGGTGCTCCATCAGATAGTCTAGAGACTGTTTGAAACAGCAACATTGTATCTGCATCAAAATTCTTCTGCCACTTGCAGAAAGAAAACATTTTTGCTTGTGACTCATTTCCACTCATACTCTCCACATCTACAGAGTGCCCATTATGTGCCAGGCCTGCCACATCTATGGAGTGCCCACTATGTGCCAGGACCTCCACATTACAGAGTGCCCACTATGTGCTAGGCCCTCCACTTGAACAGAGCACCCACTATGTGCCAGTTCAAGCACATCTACAGAGTGCCCACTATGCGCCAGGGCCTTCACACCTACAGAGCACCCACTATGTGCTGAGCCTCCCACACCTACAAAGCACCCACTATGCACCGGGCCCTCCACATCTACAGAGCACTCACTATGCACCAGGCCCTCCACATCTACAGAGCGCCTACTATGCACCACACCCTTGAGGGCAGGATGATGGCTTTGTTCCCTTTGCACCTCAGCACTGTGTACATACAGGGCCTGGCACAGGGATGCTGTTCATGTTTGATGGATGGTTTGTTGATGGGAAAGAGAGAGATGTGGACAAGATCCCTTTTGTCCAGATTACCTGGGCTGTGGGGTCAACTTCCAAGGGCCAGGGCCCCTCTCTGCTCCTCTCTGCTGCCTCTCCCTGCCAGAAACCTCCTGTCCCTTTTCCCCTCAACCTGGGTGGTGAGAGCCAGTGCCGTTGCTAGGCAAGGAGATATTGCACATATAGATCTTCCTGGACTTTAATTAAAAACATCTTTAGAAGTTGTCTCTGCAGAGGCCAACGATTGATTCTTGGCTTGGGCCTGAGGGCTGCTGAGCTACACTCTCTCTGGTTGCAGCCTGGACCATCAGAGGCTCCCAGACTACTGCTGCCCTCCCCAAATGAGACCCCTGGGGGCACACACTACCTCCTGCTGTCCTCCTTTCCTCTCTGCTACTGTCTTTCCAGGCCCTGGGTTTAGGAGTCAGACAGCATGTTCTCCCATGCTTATGTCCTTTTCTCTCCTGAGCCTCACTTTCCTTAGCTGCAAAATGGGGATGTTATCGCTTGACTCAAGAGTGCCCCTGTGGTTGGGGGTGGGATGAAATGAGATTAAGGATGTTGGGGACAGGGAGATGGCTCAGTAGAATAAGCGCTTTCCTGGCAAGCACAAGAGCCTGAGTTCAATCCCCGGTTCCACAAAAGAAAAAAAAAAAAAAAGGATGTGAAAGTAATTTTCAAGCTGTGAAGTCCTATGGGAGAAATAGGCTTAACCATTTCCCCAGAGAATGCCGTGGGTGGCAAGTTCAGTGTACTTGGGTTCTGGCCCCAGGTTCTGGCTATGGCTCTTTCAGACAAGTCACTTTATCTCTCATTGCATTTATTTCCTCATTGGCAAAATGAGGACAGTAATACCTGCCCTGCTTATTCTCCAGGATTGCATGGATAAAGGGAAATCGCTCTGTGAAAGCAGTGTTGGCTGATAGCTATTATTTAGTGAATATCCCAAGCAGTGCGGGCTGTACTACAAAGCAGGCTTTTTCCCTCCATTACTGATGCTGCTCACAGAGGAAATGGAATACACAAGAACGTAGCTGCGCTAGGCCCCTTTCCTGCCACCCACAATTGGTTGAGCCCCAGTTTCACTGTCCAACAATGGCAATCCTATGGCATGTGGGCTATCGCACTTCCCATCCTTTGCTCATGGCAGACATCACTAATCCACTGTAGTATTTGTTTCAGCTGAGAGATCTTTGACTCCTGACAGCCCCGCAGCCATTACCAATTGATCAAAGTTGGTGTGGAGGATGAAACTGATCTATGGTGACTCTGAAGTTAGGGGCTGTTTTACCCAGTTGCACATTTCCACAATACCTGGCAAACTGCCGTGTATACAGCAGGCACTACTAAGTGTGCACTGAATTCCATGTAGCTACTTATTTTTGTATCCTCTGTGGGCCTACAAAAGTGGGTCCTATTAAATGTTTGCTAAGAAGGTAGATGACTCATCTTTGCGAGCCCTATCAAGCCAAGCACACTGAAGGCCTTGTATATAATGGGTGCTAATAAACATTTGTGGATTTAATTCAATTACTTGTCTTTGCATCCCCTGCAGTGCCCAGAATAAAGTAGTGGCTAATATATGGGTATTGAATTGAATTTCTTCTTTCCGTATGCTCACTAGTGCCAAGTTGAGTGTCTTGTACACTGCTGGCATCCTTAAGCAGGTGGAATTGAACTGTGTGTGTGAGACCTATGAAAACTCTTTGCAGGCTCCTGGTCAGGTCATGATGCCCCAGGAAAGGGGTCCAGTCCCCTGCACTGAAAGATTATCCAGCCTCATCTTCTCTCTATCAAAACTCACCCCCTGTTGATTTCATTCAGCCTCCATCTTTTAATCCTCTCTCTCTCTCTCTCTCTCTCTCTCTCTCTCTCTCTCTCTGCTGTATCTCTAGCCCTGTCTCTGTTGATGTTCATACCCCTCATCCATGTGTCCCCTAGGCATTTCTGCTTGAATTTCCAGTAAATTCATGCCCACTTTACCATGCCCAAAACGAACACTTCATTTTGCAGACTCTCTCCTCTCTCTGTCTGGGTCACAGCAGCCTCTCCATTCAGTTGTTCAGGCCAAAAGCTTCTTCCGGCTCCTTTGCCTCTCACTCCACATCCAGCTCCTCCCAGGCCCCGTGGGCTGCACCTTCAGCACACACGCTGAATCCCATCTCTGCTCACCACCTACACGGTGCCAAGTCAGCACTGCTGCTCGACTTCGCAACTGCGTCTCTGCTCACTCATCTCCTTCTTTCCAACCTTTTCCCCTCGGGTCTATTTCCAACATGGCAGCCAAGTTATTCTTTTAAAATATAAGTTTGATTATGCCACTCCTCTGCTTCCCATCAGAGTACCACTGAAAACTTTCTAATGGCTACGGAGCCCCATGAGATGCAACTTCTGGTCTTTCTTGTAAGGCATCTGGACAACTTTCCCCCTCACTCGCTCCTCTTCAGCCACGTGAACTTCCTTCCTTTTCCTCAAACACAATGGCACCTTTGGATGTACTATTCCCTGTACCTGAAGCATCCTCCTGTTAGCTTCATGGTTCTCTAAGCATAGTCCCCAGACCTACAACATCATCTGGAAATTTGTTAAGACTATCTATCTATCTATCTATCTATCTATCTATCTATCTCTATCTTGTATTTGGTTGTTACAGGGTCTCACTACACAACTTAGGCTCATAGTGATCCTCCTGCTTTCAGCCTCCCCAGCACTGGGATTACAGGCATGCACCACTATGCCCTGGACTCTGGGGGCTGGGCTGGCACAGCATGTGGTGCCAGGAATCAAACCACAGTCCCTGCACTTGCCTCAGCTTGTCTAAGCAGGCACTTTAGTCTGCTGAGCTGTCTCACCAGCCCCATGTTAACACTTCTAACAGCCTGACCTACTACATCAGAAATCCGCGAGGTGGGAGGTAGGAACCTGGTGCTGTAGTTCACTGGAAAAGCACTTACCTAGCACACACAAGGCTCTGACTGTGATTTGTAGTAGCATAAAGGAAAACAGAAACCAAGCAATGCATTCTTCTACCATGGGAGATCTGCATGGCAATGTGTGCTTTAACAAGCTCTCTCGGTAATTTGGGTACATAATACAATTTAGAAAACACTGTCTCACACAGCTCTGTGGTTCTTTGCCTTTGACTCTATGTCCTCTTATAATGAAGGCCATCTCTGACCCCTCTACCTAAAATAGCACTCCCCCACATCACTGCAGGTTCCTTTTTAAAAAATACATCCACACTGCTGGGTATTGTATACATGCTTATTTCTTTCCTGTCTCTTCTCAGCTCTGATGTGTGTGGAGGCCTCCTAAGAACCCCAATGCCTGGCATATGTGGAGCGCGCGGTGGACATTCAGTAAATATCCGCGGCACAGATGGGCTTTCTCTGTGCTAAGAAGGGAACTTGAGACCCAGAGGATGACAGAGACTTGCCCAAGGTCATAGAGTGCCAGGCCTCCCAACTGGCAGCTCAGGACCTGCTTCGCTGCATTAAGCTCAGCCTTGCTGGGGAGCCCCCCCCAACAGAACCGTGGCTCATGGGGGCCCCTGGCACACTTCCCTTCCCTTTTAAGCTCTGAGTGGTTTAATTTGTGAGTGCTGCTGCCTTTCAAGTCCCAAACCGCATCCCTGCTCCCTCTGATCTCCAAAGCTGCCCAGACCTCACTGCCGCTTGTCCGCCCCACCCTCCTCTGCCTGGGATCAGGAGGCTCAGTAATTGTGACTGATTTTCAAAGCTGCCTGGAGTCTCCGCAAGCACCCTGGTGTCGGATTTGTTTCTCCTTCAAAAAGTTGCTCAAATGAAATAAACTAATTTAATTTCTGCCTCCTCCCTCTCCTTCTCAGGTTTCTTGATGGGTCCAAATGGAGTCACCCTGCCTCCACTTTTTTGGGAATGCAGAGAGACAGCTACTGGGGTGGGGAAGGCGGATGAGGCAGGGCTAGGACTTCGTGGGTGCTCATGAACTGGGGCTCTGCTCTGCCTCCTACGCTCTGTGTGGCTTTGGATGAGCTGCTGTCCTTTTCTTGGACTCAATTTTCACATTATTGTTGCCCTTCCGACAGTCTAGCGGCCAAGCCCAGGGGATGCTAACATCCGTCCTGCCGCTAGAGCTATAAAGGCTCCCTGCTTCCCTCCTCCTTCAGATACAGCCCTTGCTTCCTCCGGCAGCATTCGTTCAGCCAACTTTCTGGCCTGTTTCATGCAGAAATGCCCAGGCCAGACTTCAAGCTGGGGGTTGGGGACTGGGAAGCCAGGTCTGTCCCTGCTGCTGCGTGGCCTTGGGCATGTCACCATCGCTCCAAATCCTAGTTTTCCAATTTGCAAAGTTAATTTCTAAGTTCATGCCAGGCTCTGAAATTCCACTGGTCTTTGCCTTCGACAACTTCCAAATGCATCTCTCTAGCCCAAGCCTCTCCACTGAACCTGTTTATTCAACTGTCTTTTTAAAGATCTCCCCTGGGTGGCCTAATAAGCGCTCCTAACTTAGCATGTCTGAAACCAAACTCCTGCTTTCCCTTCAGCTCCCCGATCGCCTCCTTCTATCCTAGTCAATGGAAATTCCATCTATTTCATCACTCAGGTCAAAAATCCCAACAGGCATCCTCGGGTTTTCTTTCTCTCACACCCCACATCGAATCCATTAGCAGTGGCTTTCAGCTCTGCTTTCAAAATATAGCCACAAGTCACCTCATTTCAGCACCCCCTGTGGTAGCACCATGTTCCAAGTCACCCCCATTTCTTGCGATGGTCCTTAAGATATCCTCCTTCAAGAGCAACCAGCCCCTGCGTTGTCCTTTCCCTTCCCCCCCCCCGCCCCCGGCCTATCTATTCTTTATGGATCAGCCATGAGATCCTTCCAGTTTTCTAAACAAGACCCTCCACCAACTTTCCAGGATGTCATTGCAAAAGGCAGACCCAGCTATGGTCTATCAGTGGCACGATCTTGTTACCTTGCCACTTCTCCTTGGGAGGAATCAAACCCCAGGGCCTTTGCACCTCTGTTCTCTCTGCTTAGAATGCTCTTCTTACAGGGTCAATAATCTGCTTGCCTGCTTACTGTCCACCTTCCTCGGGGAGACTATGCCCTTCACTGACAGCCGGGAGGCTTGTCTGCCTCTTCACTGCTGTGTTCTCAGTGCCCAGCACATAGCAGATGCTCAATAAAATAACTGTCACATGCATGAACACATTTCAGTAGATACAGCATGTCACTGGCATACTTAGGCCATGCATGCACACAGAGTAGAAGGCACACATACCTCAAACAACACGAGTACCCTGTGGTGTGCACATAGCCCACACTCACACTGTCCCCCGTGCCTCCTGCCCCCACACTGTCTGGCCTCTCTCCTCTTCCTCTGCTGCTTCACTGTGCCCTCTGCCAAGAATCCAAGTAACCCTGGCTCCAACATGCGGCCCCGGAGGAGGTCAGAGAGAAGCAGCACAAAGCCGTGGGCATACCAGGGAGGCCGGGGCCTAGCATACTGCTCCCAGGCAAGAGAGGGAGCTCACAGAAAGCAATCTAACCTGGTGGGGAGAGCTGCAAGCTCCGGGCTCGTGCCCTTCACCCGTGGCTCTAGTTTCTGCCAGAGTCTCAGGAGCCCAGGGCCCAGTGAGGCTGTGATGGTCAGACCCCAGCCGTTACTCTCTGTGCTGTTCTGTGCAAATGTGTTTCTGACTACTGCTGTCTAACGTCTTCATCCAGATGTGGGTTTGGAAGGTTGGCTTCCTGCACTCCCGCCCACACAACTACATGTGTGCGGTTGCAGTGCCCCTGGCTGCCCGCAGGCACGTGGGCAACTGACTGTGTCTGGGCAGTGAGTAGCACCTTCGGACGCTGCTCACTGGCTGCACTCTGGCTGAGTGATGTCCAGTGTGGAAATATCTGCCGGAGCCTTTTCCTGGGTTCATTTATGTGGGTGAAACTGCAGACGCTCCCCATGAGGGCCTTGTCTGGTGTGTGTCTGGGCCCTGGTCTAGTTGTCCCTGGAGATGGGGCACCTCTGGGCTGTGTCTGGGTAGTTGAACTTTCCTGTAGGTGTAGCATGTAGTTGCCTGTGTGTCTGGCCAGGACAGAATGCAGGCTGACTGTTGGGCTGTGTCTAAGGTGTAGCTGTGTGTGGTACATAGCTAAGCTTGTACATAAGTGGGGATCATGTATGTCCAGGTTTGCAAGTGTGCATGTGATTGTGTGTGTGTGTGTGTGTGTGTGTGTGTGTATCAATGTCTTAGTGTGACATTTACATGCAGGTCCATGTCCATGGATGGGGCTGAGGTCATATGCATGGCCTTGTCCAGCTGTGCAGCAGGACCCTGCGTGGGACTCTGTCTGCCCTGGGGGTCAGCTACACTCGTGTCTGTACCTAGCTTCCTGGGGCAGCAGTTCCTGTCTGTCCTCCCGAGCTGAGCAGGGCACACTGAGGACCTGGCATCCTTCCCTAGTGGGGCAAGTCACCCTGGCCTCACCCTCACCCTGATCCCACAGTGCCTGCGGCCCACCTGTTGGAGAGAGCTCAGCCACGCTGCCGATGTAGGGGCCATGCAGGAAACGCGGCTCACTGTCGTTGATGTCCTGCACCTTGATGATGAATTCTGACTCGGGCTCCAGCAGGCGGTTGGTGGCACGGTCCCGAGCCTGGGCCCGCAACGTGTAGAAGGTTTTCTGCTCACGATCCAGACGTTCCATGGCATGGATATCACCTGTCAGCTCGTCTATCAGGAAGATGGTCCCGGCGCCCTCGCCTGAGATGGTGTATTTGATGGCCCCGTCACCCTCGTCTGAGTCCGAGTGGATCTGGGGAAGTAAGGAGGAAGGCAGGGTGGAGGCTGTGGAGGATACTTCTCTCTGCCACCCCACTTGAGACCCACTGGGGGGCTGTTCCTAAGCACATCTGTCCTTCAACATAAATTGGAGACACTGAGGCCAGAATCCATGCTCGTGCCGATCTGAGCCTCACCATCTCTGCCCTGGGTGTTTCACCTTCTTTCTACGACTTGTCCTACTCAAGCTCATCCCTGTTCTAGCTCAGCCCTACTCCGGTCTTAACCTATAATCCACCTTCCCCTTGCCCCCCATCCCCACCCCAGATATCAGCTTCAGAGGAAGATCTGAATGAGTCCACCTGCTTATAGTCTTCTCGTGGCTCACCATTGCCTTATAGAGAAGACCACAGTCCCCTCCTGACCTTGCTGCCCTGTAGCAGGCAGACCCTCAGCCTCTTACTTTGAGCCTGGTCTTTATTTCTCTGACCATTGAAAGTCCACTCACTGCCAGGCCCAGACACCTCTTCTAGAAAACTTGTCTGGGCTCCCCTCCCCACTTTCTCCAAGATCTCTTAGTACTCGCGCTACCATTATGTTCAGTGTTGTAGGAGCTTTGAAATCTTTAGCATGTATGTGGATCACCCGGGCATCTTGTTAAAATGCAACTTCAGACTGGGTGGGGCCTCTGAGTTTGCATCTTTCCTCTCTATTTAGGACAGGGTCTACAGGCTCTACAGGGTCTCACTACGTAGATCGGACTTGTAGTGATTCTTCTGTTTTCAGCTTCCTAAGCACTGGAATTATCAGCGTGCGCCACCAAGCCCAGTCTCAATCACTGTCTCAGCACTCCCTGGGAGATTGAACCCAGCCACTGTGCTCTGCCTAAGCAGGCACTTTAGTCTGAGTTTGCATTTCTAATAAGCTGTCAGGTTGCTGGTCCCTGACCTCACTCAGGTCCATCTCCTGCAGGCTGGGAGCCGCAGGAGGTTAGGGTGGCACCTTAAATATCTCAGTATACAAGGGACAGGGTGCATGGGACTTAGCATACAGCAGGGATAGAGGGTGAAAGACAGAGGAGGCCAAGGGTGGCATTGGGGCACCTCGGGCATACCAGTTTGCACAAGAGGTACCCTTATCCAGGCCAGGACGCTAAAAACAAACCTTGCTAGGGTAGGTTTTGCTACTTTGCATTTCAGATTTGCTTTTCTTCCATTTTCCTACTGAGGATTAGAGAAGTGGGGTGATTTGCTCACATTCTTCCCCTCCACCCGAGGGCTCATTGGAAGGGAGGGCCCCTGAGCTGGCTGAGCCGTGGCTTCAGCATCACCCCCCTGTGAATTCATGTGAAGTCACTGCACCTCTCTGAGCCTGTCGCTTCCTCTGTAGCAGGGCAATCAGAGTAGCATGTCCCCCTGGCAGAGCGGAGAGGTTCACTGGGTTGAAGATCCCCTAAGGCCCTTAGCAGATGCCCAGCACCAGAGACACATACCACATTTAACAGCCCATACAATGACACTGCAGCAGGACCCCACTGGGGCAGGCAGGGATGTCATGGCTGCTGGACCATGATGTCAGGGGACTAGGAACTGGAGCAGGGAGTGGAGAAGGGCTGTTTACTGTCGGCATGGAGGTTCTGCAGTATTTTAACAACCGGTACAACTATACCTGTTTGTACTAGCTGGAAATCAGCTCTGCCCGAGACGTAATAAGTGTCCAATAAACAGTAGCTATGGTTATTATTATATTAGTACTAAATGTTCACTATATATAACTGGAATTTCTCTCATTTCAGTACTGCTAGGCTCTAGACCCCAGGCTGTTTGCAGTCCACTGAGATCTCTTCGGGGAGAAATCAGTTAGAAGTCTGTTTTCCGGCAAACAGAAACACCTAAGACTTTACCCACCAATGCCCAAATCTCCAAGGCAGCCCCAAGCAGAGAAAAATCCATCTGGGTGAAGCCAGAGACTTCAGGCAGGTCTCTGCTCTAAGCTTCTGTGGAGATGGGATATGAAGGAGAAAATTCCTGAAGCTTTTCTCGGGCCAGGATGCTGTGACCCCTAGCTCCCTCAGCAGGGGACAGGTGCCAAAGCATCCGTCAGGAGAAGGGAGGAGGGCCCACCCCTGCCACGAAGGAGGAGCAGGGTGTAAATTCTGTGGGTAGAACTTTGTGTCTGAAAGGTGGATTATAGAAGTGCCATTTGGAAGATTGAATGGCCCATAAACATTTTCATATTTCATTAGCCGATTAATGGGCATCTCTCTCTTTTTGGCGAGTCTGCTGATTCTCAGCAGAAATTGCGGGGTGTAAATGGAGGCGTCTGGTGGAGCCTTTCCGGGTCCCTGTCCTGTTATAGATTGCCCCAATTAATGCCCGTCCTGGGCTCCACTGAGAAGCCTTCTTCCTGTCCAGTTACTGTTAATAGATTTCTCATAAGTGGCTGGATTGTAAAAACCTCATAACTCAGTTTAATGCCCCCAATAAAATTATCTCAGGACGTCGGCCCTGAATCATTGGCAGTGCAGGGATGAGGAGACCTGTCCCTCCTGTGGGCTGTTTATGCTCTTCTTCCCCAGGGAGATGGCGTGGGAGAGGGTGGATTTGTTCCCTCTTTGCGTGCCTGCTCTCCCTTTGCAATCGGACCTGTGATCTGCTTACTCAACGGGCAAACATTTCTGAACAGCATGGTAAAAGAGAAGCTATGGGGAGGGTGACAGTAATAATTTTATTGGTCTCCATCATTGCCCTAGGAAACATGACTATTCCCATTTCTAAGATGAGGTCACTGAGGCACTGATAGGGGAAGTCATTTGCTCTGTGTAAAATCAAGCTCCCGACTGACATGGCCACTCACTAATGTTGTGGCCACGGGCTTGTTAATTTTACCCCTGAGACATCAGCTGGAGCCCTACCTGGCAGAGGTGTGGTAAGAAGTAAATGAGAGCAAGTTCACTATGACTCAAGCTCCAGGTCAATGGTTGTTTCCTTCTCTCTGTCTCCTGAATCTCCATTACGTCCCTGAAGCCCTTGACATTTTAACTCAGACCTTGGACAGGGATCACTTATCAGTGAGGAGGAAGTGGAACCCAGCAATGATGTCATCGATGCTCTTCTCTGATTCATGACACAGAGCTAGCACATGGGCCCAGCGGCTGCTCTCTGGGGACTTCCGAGCCAGACAGGGCCAATCGGCTTGGGCAGATGCTAAGAGCTCGTAGCTATGGCTTTGCCCTTGGCTGGGTGCTGACTCCGGGGTGGAGATGGAGCAACTCTGGCTCTGTTCTGAGAAGGTATTTCTCAAGACTCTCAGCTGAGAACAAAGCCTGCAGGATGATGGTCCTACCATGCAGCAAGCACCTACTATGTGTCAGACGTGTTCTGGCTGTGTGCAGAAATGTACCTTGGCTTTGCGGGGTACATGCACAAATCCCCATTTACAGGCCCAGGCTGAGATGGGCCAGGTCTATTGGATCTCCAAGTGCAGGTGGATCCCTCTGTGCTCTCTCTCTCTTGGTCTGCTGACTGTATTTCCAGCAGCAGATGAAGGAAAAGGGGAAAGAGGGGCTGCAGTGGAGTCAAGGGGCTGCGGGGCTAGGAGCAGCCAGCCTCGATCCCAGTCTCTCCCTGTACCCAGCAGGTCACATTCATTGGTGGCTTCTTTTCTCCGAGTCTCCGTTTCACCACTTGGAAAGGGGCCGTGAGTCACAAGTCAGGGAAGATAATAATTGTCTTTGAAGTCAGAAGCAGCCCCAGCTTTGCCACTGAGCCATTGCCTGGCCTTGGGAAGGTGGCCAGTCCCTTCTCTGAGCCTCCATTTTCTCATCTGCAAGTGGGGCTGACATTGTTTCCCTGCAGATTCTAAAGAGCCATGAGGTAATAGGCAGAAGCTGCTGGCACACACAATACGTGCCCAGTGTAGATATGCACATCATCCCCCTCCCCCAGTGTCAGAAGGGACTGAAATGTCACCTTGTTTACCTTCTCCATCTCCTGGCACGAGGACCTGGGCCCCAATTCCCAACACACTGGAGACCCAGGGACCTTCAGCCAACACCTGCTTGTCTTTTAAACTCAGCTGGTTCCCTCCTCCTGGTTGGCCTCTCACATGGCTCCTTTTGGCAGGGAGACCACATCCTTTCCCTCCTATTCTGTACCCCTTCCCCTTGGCTCCACCATGTGACACCTCAGTGGTGTGTATCTGCGCCTCCAGCTGCCGTGGGTCTCAGGACAGGGGCAGAGCTCCATTCACCTGTCTGAGCTCCACATGCCTGGCACACACAAGGCACCTGCTGATGTGCACCCAGAAGAGTGCGAGGCTGCAGGCCCCTTGAGGGAGGGCTGTGTGGCTGCTCACTTCCATACGGCTAGCACCCAGCTCAAGGCTCAACACCAAACACAATAAATGCTCACATGACAATATGTACAACTGTCTTCTGGGACTCACAAAGGACACTGCGGATCTGTTCATCCCCAGGTACACACAAGCTGCACTGTGGAGCACAGTGGCTGGGAACTCTCATGTCCCAGACACAGTTCTAGACCCTTCACTCCTATTTCACCGATGCCTCATCATAATCCTATGGATCAGAGACCATCCTCTCCCAGTGACACAGACCAGCGAAGTGAGGCCCCGAGATGGTGTAAATCCTCCCTAAAGCCACACAGCTAACACAAGGTGGCCTCAAGGCTGCTTTGATACAGCATCCAGGATTCTTACTACTGCACCGGGTAAAGCTGGCCCCAGAGGAAAAATCCCCTTGGCCATAAACAACGCATAAAACACGAGAGTGATGGTTTCTCATCCCAGGGGGCTGAAAAATGGGATTTACGAGGCCATTAATTACTTCCTCCTAATTAAATCAAAATTAAATGCGAGCAGAGGTACGTTTTCCTTATTAAAGACAATTAAACGGACAGTGCGGCTACGCAAATAAAACGAGCACAGGATTTAAACGGAAAGCAAATCAAATAAAAAGCCTCCCCCGGAATGTGAGGGGTCTGTTCACACCGGTGGCGACTCGTAAACCAAGAGTTCATCAATTTTCTTTAAATATTAGCAACTTAATTAAATCTGCTCTCCTCCCCACTTTAATCCTGCCGTATATCTAAAATAGATCTCACCACCCACAGGAGTTGGTCATAAGTGCTGACCCCATAATTCTATCTTTTTCCAAAAAAAAAAAAAAATTAAAAAATCCTACAAAATCCACATCCAGCTGACAGAAGCCTCAGGGGAAATTACAGTTTGGAAAAAGGATTAGTCAAAGTACCCAGATTTTATGGAAATGTTGGGGGGACTGCTTTGAGGATGGTGGAGTGAGAAGGTGAGGGGAGGGGGCCAGGTAACTCGGATGGGGCAGGACCGACTGGGCAAGCAGCTGCCTGGGGGACCTTGGTTCATGTGTGCGCGGCAGGAGCTTGGCACTGGGTGAGTGAGGGAGGAGGTGGTTGTAAAATAGGTTACTGTTGGGCGCTGGGGGTTCACCATGCCAGTGCTGTTGCTAAGCTACCTTTGGAATTCGACAAGGACGGATGGATGCTCAGAGCGGCTCCCTGGGGGTGGGGGGACCAGGAAGCAGTGAATTAACTGCAACCGTGGAGAAGTCCTTTCTCCTTGAGGAGCCAGAGAGAACGGTGTGAGCGGAGCGCTTGCGCGCGTGCGTGCTCAGTGTGCGTGCACACACCAGCTGTACACGCGTGCTGGCTCGGCTGGAAAGGTGACAGGTGCTTTTTAAAAGCCCAAGCTCACAGTCCTGGAATGGAGAGAAAGCTGGTGACAGCCTCTCTCCAATTAGTGGGGAGAAACTAGGATGTCAAGTTGCCAAGGTGGCTTTGGGGACTCTGGGTCTGGGTCTGTAGAATCTGTATCAATAGGGTATACAGGTGATGCAAACATGAGCAAGATTTACAGTACCAAAAGCAGACACTTTCCAAGCATGAGTCAGGCCCCTGGTGCTAGTCTGGGTTCTTGACTAACACTAATGCCTGGATTCCTCACACCACAACCCTTTGAGGAAGTCCTAGTAACAGCCTCATTCAACAGAAAAGGAACCTAAAGCACAAAGAGGTTAAACACTGTGGTCAGGAGGAAAAGATCAGAAGCAGAGAGAGAAAGAGAGTTGGATTTGAGCCCAGGCCAACTAGCTCCAGTCGGCCCCTGCTCATAGCCAGAGCCTCTCCGGTAAGAAAGTGCAGGGGGCACATAACTGCCAAGGAGACAGAAATGTCTCACTCCCTGCAGAGTGATTCTCCAGAGGTGGCCCTGAGCGCAGGGCAGCAGGGCTGTAGGTGAAGGGGTGGGGGGTGGGGGAAGAGGCTTCCAAAAGGGAAGGGGAGGGGAAAGAAAGTAAAGGAAGGTCCTCAGCCTGCTTCAAGGAAAGAAAAAGTCCTCGGGCTGCAGACTCTTGAACTGAAATGGGCAGGAAGCCAGCAGCAGGACTTCTTTTTTCTTCTCTTTTATCTTCTATCTCTGTGTCTGTCTCTTCCCCAATCTTTGTCTTTCTGTCTCTGTCTCTCTCTATTGCTCTCGCTCTCTTGCTCGCTCTCTCTCTCTGTACTAGGGATTGAATCCAGGGCCTTTGCACTATAAACTACACTTCCAGCTCTTTTTATTTATTTAGGTACTTATTTATTATTTATCTATTTCTTTTATTTTGAGACAAGTTCTCACTAAGTCACTATGTTTCCTAGGCCAAGCTCAAGCTTGCAATCCTCTTGCCTCAGCCTCCCAGAGTGCTGGGATCCAGGGGGCTCCTGTACCACCACGCTGAGCAGGACAGAGAGGTTAGGTGGCCCGGCTTCTTGGTTGATTCTGTCACCCTGTTGCTGGGTAGCTTTGGCAAGCCGCTCTCCGCTTTGGCTTCTGTTTCTTCTTCTCCTAGTGAAAGGACTTGCTGAGACGCTCCAGGAGACGGGGTGGGGCCCAGTTCGTGCCTTTGAGGCAACAGAGTCTCGGTGGGTAGAGGTGTGTGTGTGTGGGGGTGCATCAGTACTGGCTTCTGTCTTCTCTTTGGGCCTCGGGTGGCTGGAGGGGCCTTGGCAGAGCCCCAGCTGCTACTTCCAACCACAGGGCTGAGCACTTGGTATGACACTTAGGAGATGTCAGAGTCCTTCCTGCTCTCTCTGGGGTCTTCCCTGACCACCGGCCTCTGCGCCTGGCTAGAGACCTCTGTCTGGTCTGGACAGTCAGGCCGGGGCTGGGCTTGCCCATCTGGGGCCTCAGAAAGTCCAGCTCACCCAGGCTCGAGGACTGGCTAAGCCACTTGGCTACCCCATGGTTCTGGCCTCTCTGACCTCGGCTTCCTCGCCTATAAAAGAGAATGATGATTCCTACCTTGCAGTTTAAGGATTAAGTACTTTATATGGGAATAATAAAAAATAACCACAAACAAACAAGCCACAGGCCAAATACTTGTGCTGAGTTTTCTTTTGTAATCCTCAACGACCTTAGGAAGTGGGCTTTCAAGAGTTCCAGTTTCACAGATGGAGGTGAAATCTCAGGGAGGTGGAGTCACTTTGCCCAAGGTTGCCTGGGAATGGGCTGGCAGAACAAGGCCTCAGACTTAGCTGGGCCTACCCTTCAGCCTTCGATGTCAGCTACTTCATCCTGAGCTTCTTGCCCAGCTTGGGCCAGCAACGCCCCTCCCCCCCACGCTTGCCCCTCCCCTGTCCTGGGGGAGCAACCATTCTGGGCTCTGTCTCTGAGCAGCTGGATAATTTTGAGAAAGCCTGTGTACTTGCCCTGCAGTCACCTTGTCCAGCTGTGAGGCCTGACTTCAACCACAGGCAAAGGAAGGGAAGAAGCTGAGGGCCAAGGGGCCAGGGAGATGGCTCAGTGGAATAAGCACTTGCCTGGCAAGCCCAAGGGCCTCAATTCAATCCCAGGTTAAGGAAAAAAAAAAAAAAAGCTGAGGTCCAGGAACTACAGTGCCCCCATTAGAGAAAACCTGAGCTCCCCACTTGCAAACCTGAAGGTTTACACGGAGACGTCTCTCTTATCCTTGTCAATGTTGCTATCCTAGGGCCTTAATTTTGGCACAACAGATGTTCTCCAAAAAGCTTCCCATTGCCAACCAAAACTTCCTGGAAAGCTGATGGACCGTCACAAAAGTCAGAGAATTGTTGGTGGGTACCACTGTGTTTTCAATCTGTAATCACCCTCCGCTTCAGCACATCAAGTGCTGACAGGTATCTGAATAAGCCCAGCTTCTCCAGGCCTCTGAAGCCTGCACAGTCTTCATATCAGCTTGATGAACTCCTACTTATACATCAAAACCCAGCTTGGGTTATTTTTCTTCCATAGAGCAGTGCTAGGTATAGTCTGTGAGGTTTTTTTTTCCCCCCCTACACCAGGATGTCTGTTATTCTGTGGACCTCCAGATGGCAGAGGCTAGATCTTACTTACATTTGTCTCCCTAATATCACACTTGGGCCCCACTAGGGACAGGAATTGCATGAATGAATGAAAGTCCTATTCAGTTCCTTTTACTCCTGGGGCACAGATCTCTAGCCAGATGAACCAGCACTTACTTAGAGAGGCTGAGAAGGTGGCTTTCCTTCATTCAGTGAACACAGGTTGGCAGGGCACTGGGGACTTAATGGTGGGCACAACAGACATGGTCCAAGTCGAAAGCCACGTTAACTGAACCATGGGGCAAGCACAGGCATTATTGAGGTGTCATGAAGGGAGGATGCCTGGCCCCCAGAGGACGTGTTGGGGGGCTCTGTCCTAGACTGCGTGGTCAAGGAAGGGGTTCTCTGTGGAAGTGGCCTCTGAGCCAGACCCATAGGGGAAGTCAGATGACTTACTAGCAGAGCAAGCAGCAAAGAGCAGGTCAGGGAAGTAAACATGGCACAGAGGTGGGGCAGGAGGGAACAGGATTTTGGGTGGACGCCAGGCTGAAACTCACAGGTGGGAGGTCAGTCTGCAGGGGTTGGATCTTCCGGTTCATCACAGGGAGTGTGGGCGTGGCCCCACCAGCACAGGGGCTCCCAGCCTTTGAGGCAGGGAGGCCAGAATTGTGTGTGGTGAGGTCAGATGGGCCCCCTAAGCCCTACCATTATCTGGCTACTCCTGCACTGGGTTTGCTCACCGGCTCCCTCTTCTATAGGATGCAGAAGGAGGAGGATGAGCTGGGTGTGGAGGAGATTTGGTG
>NDGN011147809.1:0-17005 GCA_002564285.1 Tympanoctomys barrerae | reverse complement strand
CCATGGGCCACTCTGCCTTGGAGCCAGCTGAGTATGGACTGAAACCTCCAGTAATTGTGAGCTAAATTAACTTTTCCTTCCTTCATTTTGCATGTCAGGTATTTGTCCCAGAAATGAGAGAAGAGTAACTAAGACAAATACTGTTCTTGACTTGTATTCATCAACACAAATGATGCTTAAACTTGGAAAATATAGTCTCCCATTTTAGTTGGCAAGTAATTAGATGCCCTACTTTTCACATCTTTGGGTCTTTGTGTTCTGCTTAGATTCCCAAACACTTCTACTTTAGCATGCTCAGCAGAGTTTCAGAAGTCTAGTTCCTATAGAAAATAAAATCCTGCATTTTGGAAATCTTTCAACATCCACCACTACCAGAAAGACCTCTCTGTGTTCTTAACTAGTCTCTCTTTCCCATAATAAAATACAAGGAACATTCTCTCTTAAGGTGAGCTACCGCTTGTGTTTTCATTATATTACTCTTCACTTTAAATTATGCTGCTGAAGTAGATCTAGGAACTGTGATTTGTCAAACTAGTTCGTTTATGAGTAGCTTCATCTATGATTTTTACTATGCCACATTTCTTTATTAGTGAAGCTTAACTCTTTTCTTCACAATCTTTAAATATTATAGCTCTTAAGGATTTTTCTTATTTCGTCTCTTTCTACCCTTCTTCATTTATGTACATCCATTTTCAATACTTTAATCAAATCTACAAACTGAACATTTTCATATTTACATAATTACTCAAGGTATTTTCATTACTTATATAATTATTTATGGTCTTAACATTTGTCTATTTTATACTTGGATATTTTTTAAAGCTTTTGAAATTTTGCTTCAGAGAAATGAAGTCTGAAACACTTTCTTGGAGTCTGTGTTGTTGATTCCTAGTGGACAATTCTGTCACCAAACTTCGGCTAGGATAGTTTTATACTTCTCTTTCCCTGGATTCTGCCAGAAACATGCTAATGGTTCCTCAAGTCATACAAATAGAACTCCTTTCTGATGCATGATCCCCAAAACAAAGGCTTACATCTTAGCTATTACACTTATCTTTCCAAAAGGAGTCATTGCTTTCTACCTTGACATTATTCATCAAACTTCTGGATTATTACAAAGCCTTCCATCTAGCCTACTTTTATTTAAACATCTTTCAGTTAATTTGTGTAATGAATGAATTTTTCTAATTTTTGTTGTTGAAGTAATTGACTTCCTACGTCAAAACTAACTCCTACTTCTAACTTATTTCTTTGCATCCATAACAGATATTGCAGTTTTAAGACTTCCTCTGCTTGCTATTATTGAACTGTAGAGAGCTTTTTTGATTCTTCCATGAAGTGTCTTGTTAAAACTTTGTAGTCTGTATAGTGTAAAAAACAGATATTGAAATCTCTGCGATATTAAGATACAGAAAGACAAAGTTTTCTGCAGTATATTTAAATATTCAGAATAGCTAAATTAGAGAAATAAAAGTTCTAAGACCAGGATGAAGGAATAGATATAGCAGAAATTATGCAAGTGAAGAAAACAATACTAGTTTACACATGTTTCAGCTCTCTTCAGCGTTGTCGGGTTTTCCTACAGGTACACACATCGAAGTATATTTAGTTTCTTATGGCTTCTGTTGAGTTGTGAATATATTCAGCAAGAACATGACTCTGCAGATTTGGGCTTTGCCTCTGTCTCACATCATGAAATTTGAAAAGTTTTTATCCTTCTGCATACCCAGATATTAGAATGTCTATTATACCCTGCTTTCTCATCTTGATTGAGATCTTGGTGTCCGGAGAAAAGGTTGTAGCTTTCTAAACTACCTTTTGGAGACTATAATGATATCTGAGACCCATTCTTGAAATATATATTTTTGATTCCTGGTGGGTGCTTCTGGCAACAGGGTTTAGCAAGACTGGCTTTGCACATCCATGTACTACCTACTTTGTGGAGTTTAAGTTTTATAAAACTTGTTTAGAGGTTTTCTGATCTCTCTAAAGTCCTATTTTCCCTGTATGGCTGAACCTATGTTACAATATGTAGTGTTCGAGACCTAGTGTTTTGTAATATCATTTTAAAAAGGATTTAACCATTTCTGCTTATTGTCCAAGTGAGATTGATATAGAAATAATTTAATCTACTAAGTTGAAAAGCTCATATGGTGATATAGTTAATATAGTTTGTTGATTGGAAAATTATAATAAATATAATTCATAAGTTATTCAAATCTATTTTTCTTTTTGAATAAATTTAAATATTCTACACACAAGAGAAAAGTAGATTCTATATGTCAATATAATCTGAAATTTAAAATTTATATAGACAAAAGTCCATATAAACTAATATAATTCATTATATAAAATGTATATTGAAAGTAACATGAAAAGTTCAGCTATGAGGGCTGGCCTGATAGCTCACCTGTCTAAAGTGCCTGCTTAAGCAGAGCTCAGAGGCCAGGATTTGATCTCTGGCATGCCATGCCAGCCCCACCCCCTGGGCACACTGAGATGGCAATTGAGCCCAGTTGTGGTGGTGTGCGCCTGTAATCCCAGCACTTGGGAAGCTGAAAACAGGAGAATCACCAGGAGTCCAACCTACATATTGAAACCATGTAGACATTGTAGATCCTGTGTTAAATACAGGGGGAAAAAAGTTTAGCCATGAATCTGATATTGCATTATCATTTAAAAAATGCAATAATATTTTAATTGAGTCTAGAGGTGAATTTTAAGGAGAGATTTAAGTTTAAAATGAATAGCCATTAGTACATTTAGAGACCAAAAGGTCCCAGTTTGATACTTTAGAAGATTTTGGCCTTCCTGTCAAATATTGTCAAATCTCTTACTTGACAAGATATAAAAATAGTAGTTTTCATCCCTGAATTTTCTGATAAAATTGATTTTTTTTTGTTTTTTGTTTCCTTTTACTTTCACATAGCTATATCCCAAACATATGTATAAGATATAGAGAAAGTATTTTGTTTGTTTATTTCATTTGTGTATTTGGTATGGGGTCTCACTATGCAGCTTGGACTCTTACTGATCCTCCTGTTTTCAGCTTCCTCATCAGTAAGACTACATGCATGTGCCACCATGCCCAGACTCTGTTGCCCACGTGGCATGCGGGACTGGGGATCCAACTCTGGTCCCTGTGCTTGCCAAGGCAGATGCTTTGTCTGCTGAGAGAAGGTACTTTTTTGAGTAAACATCATATTAGCAATTTCCCCATCCACTGTCGTAGTCTCCTTCTCCTTCTCCTTCTCCTTTTCTGCTCTCCTCCTCCCCCTCCTCTCCTCCTCCTCCTCTTCCTTCTCCTCCTCCTCCTTCTTCTCCTTCTTCTTCTTCACTGAGGGTTGAACTCAAAATGTTCAGGCAGGTGATTATGCCAATGAGCTATATCCCAAGCCCTCACATCTTGATGTAAATGATATTTTCTTTCCTATCTCTCAGCTGAGAATAACTGAACAGTTTGTCAAATATTGCAGTTGGAACTCTCAATTTAACCACTGGATGGCTGTCCAGTTCTCTGCACTGTAGTATGAGTTCCAGGTGCTTTAGATCGACCATTACAAGATTTAGATATCTCATAGGGATTTGGAAGGTTAATTTGTCATGGTAATTGGGGAAAAAGATATTAGAAGAATTATATTCTTGAATACTGCATGTACTTTTCATTTTAAAACATTTCATCATAAAAGTAGGGCCAGCCAGATAGTTCAGTGAACTAAAGTGCCTTGTTAAGGTGACATGGGCACTGGGGTTCCATCCTCGGCGTGCCATGCCAGGGTCATCCATGGGGCGCGCTGAGAGGGACATTCAGACGGGTGCAGTAGCACATGCCTGTAATCCAGCACTTGAGAGGCTGAAAACAGGAGGATCACTACCAGTCTATGTAGTGAGACCCTGTAGATCTTGTACTAAATATATATAAAAAATTAAATATCTATAAAAATAATACATAACCACTGTCAAAAACTCAACTATTGTAAACTGATAGGAAATCATCTGACCAGACTTCCATAACCTAGAAATAAGATTACTAAAAACATCCTCAGGGCAGGCTGAGCTAACCAAAAAATAAACAAACAAATAAATAAATAAATAAATTACATAAAAACTATATATAGACATACATAGAACAACTAGTTTAGCATCATAGGTAATCAATACATATACTTATATAAATATATAAAATATTCCTAACTCACAGAACATACTATTCATACTATTGTATGAGCTACATTTTCATGATCAGAAAAACCTAACATTTATCAATTAAATTTTGTTCTTTAACTTTCATATTTTCATCAGTCTATGATTCCATTCACCTTGGGGAACTAGTCCATGTACATAACACATCATAATTACTTTTAGTCCACTTCTATTTCCCTCCCTCACCCCTTTTTCTCTCTGGAAACTAGGAGGTTGAGTGAGGTCTCAAAGCCCCCCAAAAATGAAAGTGTGTTTTTATGTTCACACAGAAGCTTCTTTGTGTTAGTGTACTTTAATTCTCATTTGTCAGTTGGTTTAACTTGCTTTGACTTGCATTAACTTACCAGCAAGCATCACTGGAGTTAACATTTGGGGCCAAGTCCATGGTGGGAGGAAACACTGCCCTTTTGTTTCTTGGAGCAGCTTCACTGGAAGTCAGAAAGATTTCCAAGATCATCCTGTTTCTTTAAGACATAGAGTGAGACATAAAATGGGACCGTGCTTCTCTCACAATGAAATTTTTACAAGTAGTTTAAATACCCTACTAATTTGATATTTTCTTTGTGTCCTTAGAACAATGACCTAAGAACAAGAATCTGTAACTTGATCTCATTGATCCCTCCAGCTTCAGCCACCCTGAGCAAGAGCTCACCATTGACCTCATGGTTTGTTTGTTTGGCTTGCTACTGATGCTCTGGGGATAAGAACAGAGAGGTGCCAGCAATAAATGCAGCTTTAGGCATCATTTCCACTAATGGCTTGGTTCCCTATTTTTTAAAGTAACAAAATTGCTTTTCAAAAATGCTGACAAGGATATGTAGTGTGTGCACCAAACTCTTAACTAATAGTCTGATAGAATGCTAAAGATGTTGAAGTGCATAATTCTGTTCATTTCTTTGTCCATAACAATAAAATTAAACTTTTAAATATTGTATCATTTCCCATAAAATAAGTTCAATGTAAAACTCACCCCTTTCAATAACTCCATAACAAGAAATTATTTTTTTACTTGTATAAAGCTGAACTTGAACCTGGGAACGAATACTTTGAGTAAAATCTGAGTTTTACCATGATTACTGTATCTCTATGTAGAACTAATTTTCTCTCTTGCCTTGTCCCTGAATGTCTCTCTATAGGAACATAGCTCTTTATATTCTGCATAAACACAGTTACACACATGAGACCACAGTTTGAATGTCATGAGCTTTCAATAAATGAAAAGTTTGATCTGATGTTTTCAAGAGGTGTAGCATACTCCAATAGAACCATTTCCCTTGATATTCATGAGTTTCTTCTTAGTATTTTCCAATAAATTCCTTTGTTTCAAATCAAAGGTATGAATGTCAAATTTACATAAGGGAAATAATCCCTTTTAGTTATCCAATTGTTGCATTTTTCCATCAAAACTTGTCAAGATATGGACTATATCCTCTGCTTTGTATCATAATGTTTCTTTATATACTTTAGTAGTCACTTCTCTTTGCCCAGACTTAGAAACTTGGGAAGACTCATTTGTTCCTTTTCCAAGAATTTCATATAAGTAAAATTATTTAATTTATAGCTTTTAGAGTTTGGCTTCTTTCATTTTTGAATAATACATTTGAGATGTGTTTCCTTATTATTAAATTAAAAGACTTGCATATATATTTTGAGCATTAATCCATTTAAGATGTGTTTTCCTACAGTCCACATCCTGTGATTTGTTTTTTAAAGGTATCTTTTGAAGGGTAACAATGTCAACTTAATGAAATTTGAGTTATAAATTTTTTCTTATTAAATTTTTTTGTGTCTTATCTTGGATATTTTTACTTGGCCTAAGTTTGCAAGTTTTTCCTCTCACTTTCTTTCAAGAAATATTATATTTTTTGTGTTACACTTTATTGTTACACAATACATTAATGTTTAATCTATTTTATATTTTTTGAATTTTGTTTTGGCTTATGCATATCTAATTATTCCAGTATTGATTATTTGTAATTTTGCTTATGATAGCTGTTTTTTTGTTATGCTTTTGCTGATTTTTCATTTCTTTACATCCAGCAGGGACATAATTATGTCTGTTGAATTCCTATCTTTCTGGATATTAAACCCAGAAGTTGCCAGCATGGTTATATTGGTTAGTCCATAAAAAATAAATGGAAAAACAATCTTAGACAATTTTTTCCTCACTCTTACCTTAATTTGCATATTATGTATTATGTTATATTCCTTGCCACAATAATCAACAAATATCTTTTTTTAATTTTTCTCTTTAATATATTCTCTTTCCTTTTATACATTTTTTCCTGAAGTGACATTTATTCCTTGATTTATTTATTTATTCATTCACTGGGGAATTGCTTTTGTCAAGTGCCTTTTTATAACTTACATATTCTTTCAGTTTTCAGTTTTATCAGTATACTTTTGCATTCTATGATGATAGCATCCCTTGAGTATATAACACACCACCATTCTTTTTTCATGTTTATTCCTTCATCTTTCCCCCCTTTCCTTCTCCCATATGTTAAATCTCTTCCCATTTGAATAAAATCTACTTCCATACTTCTACTACTTCTCCTTTTATTTTTTTGCTTTTCATTTATATTTTGCATTTCTCATATTTCTCATATTTTGGTTTCTCAAAGAAACCAGGCCATATTTAAGCTTGCATGCTGGGCTTATTTCACTTAAAGTCAACACTAGTTTTCTTTTTATTATTGCTCAGTAGTGATCAATTGTGTATAAATTGCAAGTGTTCTTTATCCGTTCATCCACTGAAAATAACAAGCCCACCAAGATTTCATTAATATGAATTGTGCTGCTGTAAAATGGCTATACATGTACGCATAAGGTAATGTTATGCCTTTAACTCTGGGCAAGATATCTAAGGGAAGAATAACTGGGTCAAATGGGATTTCTAGTTTTAGTTTTGTGGGTCATCTCTATACTGATTCTCATGATTGCACCATTTTACATTTCTGTCAACAATGAAAAATGGTGCCCAGCAACCTCAGTATCATTTGTTATTGTGTAATTTCTTGGAGCAATGCATTGTAGTTGACTCATGGATTTCTTATTTTGAGTTTTGTTCTCAATGAGTTTGTAATCTGGCACAGTGTCACTTCAGGACAACTTCAGTTGACAGACTGTAAACTGTTACCTCGCCAAGCCTCACCTCAATTCCTTAGTTATATCAACAGAGGAAAGGCATCATGATTTGGTGCATAAAATCTGGATGTAACAACCTTTGAAACTGAAATAAGAATTATCATCTGCAAAGTGATGGTAAGTCACAAGCAAAGAAATAAATTCCTTAGGGGCTGCATATACATCTTAATGGTAGAGAGCAAGTCTAGCATGTGTGATGTCCTAATACCTCAATATTAAAAGTGAAGCAAAGATGAAAGGAAGAAGAGAGATGGAAAAGAAGTTTTTTTAAAAAAATATATGTGTAAGAATATGTACCAACACCCCATGAGGAATATAATCATTATGTACTGCAACCATGTATCAATAAAAATAAAAAGTAGAAGTAAAATAGTACCCTAAAAATGAATCAAATATAATTTACCCCCATTGAAAAAGCATTGGAAATTAATTACAATTTTGAAATTACTCTGGAAAAGTTTTTAATTATGTTTGGAATGTTGAATTGAATTGATAGTTGTCTTACTTAAACTGTTCCAACACATAAATACTTTTTCACTGTTTTCTCATCATTGTTTTCTGTTTGCCCACTATTGTTTCTTTGTGATGAATTTTCTTTTATCAAAGTAAAATCTGATGATTTTAGAAAGTGTGGTAAATGAAGAACTAATAAAGAAAAGTAAAATAAGAGAATTGGTGAAAATATCATCTCATTGCTAGAAAAAAAAAAACCAGCACTCACAAGCTGTTCACTTAATAGTGCAATTATTTAAATACAGGATGACCAAAAATTGCATTTTTATTATTTTTATAAGTAATATAAAAGTAATATTTTATTAAATTTATAAAAGTTTTTCTGTGTATATCTTAAAACATTAAATACATAATACAATGTTATAATCTCTTTCAGAATTCTTTTCACATTATTGTTTTTGCTTGAACAGTACACTTTATACCACTGTGTTTGCCTTTCCTATTTTTTCTGTGGATGGCATAATTTCAATAAAATATCTACTAACTTAAGATAATGGTGAAGACATTGATGATGGGCAACCTGGCTGATATTTTACAATCCCATATTTTTCAATTATTTGATCTATTAGGCCTAATCTAAATTGTAAATGACTTTTAGTTCCTATTATTTTGAATAAATAACAAATGAGTACTAAAGAAATATTTTTTCACATATTTTTTCTCAATATTTTAAAATAAGAATATTAGACTAAAGTGATTAGAAAACATATTTATTTTTAATTCTGGTCTCATTTACTCAGTTTAATTTTAATAGCAATGTGTAGAAATTCCTGATTTCTGGCACCTGGACAGCTCTACAGCAAATATTACAGTGATAGCAATTCTTGGTTGTTTTGTTTATGTCTCTTTTTATTATTATTGAACATGAGTATTCTTTTATATGATTGTTCGTCTGCAATTTTTCTTCTCTGAATGGATTATTCATGTCTCTATCTTTTGCCTCTTTTTCTTCACCTGAACAGTGTGCTGTTGTCCTCACACTTCCTTATTGGCTACTAAGTCACTTGTACTTATTTTTCCACCAGTTATTAGAAGTTTATCAACCTCTATATGAGTTAACATTCCTTGGAACCAGTAGAGAATCCTTTTATTTAAAATTTATGTATACCAGGTTTAGGAAAGGTACTTGAATGTCAAGATTTTTTTTTCTCTGAAACCTATCTACTCATATTTGATTGCCATTTCAAAAAGACAGCATTTTGTTTTGTGATAATTAAGCTTTAGTGCATAAGGTGGTATACACAAAGGCTAACCTGCTTGCCTTGCATTGGTTAAAATTTCAAGTCTTGCATTTCTTGATAAATGTTAGCTCTCTTGTAATTCAAGTTTAAACATATATGGCACAATGTCTACAAAGAGAGAAGATGATGATTGATGATGTCAGGGTATTCGAGACAAGACCAAGACAGGAGCAGTGATTTGCTATTGAGACACTCTTAAAAGAGGCAGCTCATCTTCCTTCCTTCTCTAGGAATGCAAGAGATCTAAATATTGAAGAATCTTAGATGAAAGGCTCCATATTTCTTAGTTATCAAGAGGTAGCCTGAGAAAAATAGTTAGTATAGAGAATATCCCAGGTCAGATAAACACTGGACCAGCAGAGTCTAAATGGCTGCCTGACACAAAGTGCTCAGAATGCGCGGAGAGCCATACAGAGCTGGAAGGCCTCACAGAGCCTGGCTCATTCCAGAATCTTAGAATGGGAAGCAGAATTGTCCCCTACCTTGGAAAATAGAACACAATATAAGGGGCAAAAGAATGGGGTTAAAAGCACATTCTAGGCAACCTGTGGTGGTACTGTAACTGCTTCTTTCTGAAGAAACCTAAGCAAAGTGAGTTACATAGCCACACCTACATCACAGTATTACTGAAATTTTAATTACTGCTTTTGTCTTTTGTGTAAGCCCTAGCGTCATTGAGAACAAAAGCTAAATTATGTTTATCTTTTATATCTTCCATTATTTAAAACATATCTGCAAAATAATAGATATTCAAATATATAATCTATTAAAAAATTTCAACATGTGTTTTCAAAATGTCAAAAACACATTTTGAAAATGTTGAAGGTTGAAGTCTTACTTTTATGGATAAAAAAAAGATTAGAAGACAAAAAGCACATAGATACATATTTTTAACCTTAAGTACTACTGATATGAGTCAACAGTTTAGAACACACACCATCTTAGAACACTGTCCTAGAAAAGAACTGGAAAAGGAGTAGGCAGAAGTAGGATTAATGAGAGAAGGCTAAATATGTCCTTTTCCCTTTGGATTTTTAAATTTCTTTATCATAGCTTAGAATGCAGAGTATTGGAAGAGCTGGCCAGATAGCTCATTTGGCTAAGCCCCTGCAGATGCAGAGTCAACCCTGCCCCAGGGTGTGCTGAGCTGACCACAGAGCCTGGGCATGGTGGAGCACACCTGTAATCCCAGTTCTGGGGAGGCTGAAAACAAGAGGATCACTATGAGTCCAAGCTGTGTAGTGAGACTCTGTACTAAATACATAAAAACAAACCCATCCCCCCAGAAAAGGAAAGCAGAATATTGGATATTGTCATTATCAAGATCAGAGCTATGCCAAAGTAGAGTCAAAATATGAATCCTGATTTATCTAGCCACAGACAATCTTTTTGCTGTATCAGTTTCTTCAATAAGTACAGAAATAAATAGCAATCATGATGTGTATTGATTCTTTCAGCTATCAGGCAGGTAAGCAAGGCCTGCAGCAACTTAAATGTTTTGTTTATTGTGTCTGACCTAACCCGTCTGATCAAGTAATCCCATAGTATATAAATATTACCTTTTTAATGAATATCTTGATTTGAAAATGGCTGAGTGACATCATATCATTCTGCATTTCCAGTAATTTCTAAGTATAAAGAGTTGTAAAAGCAAATTTGGCCATAAGTCTGTAGTAATAGATAAGGGAGGAGATAGAGTTGTGTGCAGAATATAAAATAGGTGTGTATTTCAGAGATTCACAGATGATGACTGTTAGGATACCAGATAGCAACAAATATAAATTGAGTGAAGAGTAAGCCGTGGCAAGATTGCCAGACAACCCTACAATGAAGAGGAATTGAAAAGTCTGAGACAAACACACTGAGGAATCATTTGCTTCATTAGTAATAATGTTTAAAAATGGAGAAATAAGATTTTAGCTAATCTATGAACAGCATGAAGATTCTTCCCTTTTTTGTACATATTAGTCATATTAGTCCTGTTAAGCATTCTCATTGGAACCTTATTTATAATATAATACTTTCAGGGTTTTTACCACCTTTATAGTCAATAGCAAACTATGGGCTTTTTAATGTCACATATGTCAGGTAATGATACCTAAACAAATACAATGTCAATTCATCTAAAACTATTGCTTTCTTCAATATTCCATGACATTCATGCCTCTGGCAATACAGTTGGGCTCACAGACCTGTAGGAGGGTCTTAAATATCTCAAGATCCTGGAGCTTCTTGGGCGGGTGGAGAAGATAGACACAGGTCTGACTTAGAGAATAAAATTGTCATTAAAATAACAATGTATGCCTCAGCCCAGTATACTAGCGTACCCAGTCTCTGAAGAGCCACCCTGGTCTAGATCTGAAAATAACTCTACCCTTTGGAAAATCATTTTGCATTGCAGTCAAGAATTCTTGCTATAAAATTAAACTGCTTAGTTGGATCCTGGCCTAACAATTTGTGCTGACTGTTTAATCCTGCTGTGCTTCAATTTCTTGTCCCCAAATGGTAATAACAATAACAGTACATACCTCCTAGAGTTATGATGAGGATTAAATGAGTCAATACATGCAATGTGCTGAGAATTATGCCTGAAATGTAGCTATCAACAAATGGTAGCTATTATTAGAATCACCTTATAGGAAACAGTTGAGTCTTTAAATACCACGCAGGTTTTAATGTAGAACTCATGGGAAAGGTTAATTTTTCATTAGAATTTTCATGTCCTAAAATACTACTAATTAATTTATATTCTTATACTTTTCATACTGATTTGCTTTTTATAAAATATGTTTTCTCTGAATACGTAATATTTATTCACTCAATAAAACTCAATTATAGATTCCATGATAATTTTATTATTTCTATGTTTAATCCAAATAGGATAATCAACTTTCTCACTTGTTACTTTTTAAAAATTATTATATGCTTGCAGTACAGATTAATGATGCCTGTTTCACTGAATTGACGTACATGCATATTACATATCTTGCTCCATTTTTATTTCTTTACCCTATTCTTCACCTTCCCTGATTTCCTTTCTTATCTCCAAATCTGCCTTCTAGTTTCTTATCAGATATTTATTGTATTTATTTGTTGATTTGTATTTTACATTCTGAAAAAATTAGAAATACTGTGATATTAAATTTTCTATAACTTCATTTTGGATTATGCTCTTAATTTCATCCACTTTATTGTTAATAATATGATTTTATGGGGCCAGGGAGATGGCTCAGTGTAATAAGCACTTCCCTGGCAAGCACAAGGACCTGAGTTCAATCCCCAGTTCCGCCAAAAAAAATATATGACTTTACTTTTCATTATAGATAACATGGCAATATATATTTTTCTGTACCCAGTGTATAGGTATTGTAAATAAAACTGCTATAAATATGAGTGTGCATATATTATAATAACTAAAATACAAAATATCCAGAATATAAGTAGAGAACACTGTAATCCACTTAGAAGAATAAAACTAAAAACACCTTTAAAAGAAGTTGTAAGAAATGTTGAACTAGCGAGGGAGAGATACAGTTCAGCAGCATAAGCACCTGCCTGACAAGTGCAAGGTCCTGAGTTCAATCCCTGGTTTCAGAAAGAAATAAATATGTAAAACTTTATGAAGAGTCTAAGTTTGAATGAACAAACAAAGGGGGAGAAACTTCAGAAATATATACCTTATGCCTCCCAATGCACTTAACTACATTATTTTGAGACCTATGTAACCTGCCCCCATACACCAAATTCTTACCTGAATCTCACACCAAAGCCAGGAGAAGCCAAGAACAAAATGCTCCACTTCCATTTCCTTTATTCTCCATAGCAAAAAGCAAAGAGGTGACAATGAACACATCAATCTGATTAATGAAGAGAATAACACCCAGGAGGAGAGTTTTGCTTCAGGAATGAAGAGATATAACAGTGACTGGATGAGGACAGCCCAGGGAGATGAATTTGGAAGTAGTGGGAATTAAATGAGGGTGCCCACGGCTCCCCCATGAGGTCCAGGCTCAGACCAAGATCATGGAACTGGTATTATGTTGTAGACAGTCGGGTTCAGTGGCAGTAATTCTCAAAGAGGGAAGCCTAAGACAGAAGACATTTAGTTTAGTGGTTGGGATCTCAGACTGCTAAACCAGAAGAAATTAATGCTCTCAGTTATTACAGGTCAATATAAGGGTGGTCTAAATGTCATCCCTACAATCATGGTCCTCTTTATTTTGGTTAAGGACTATGCATGAGTGGTTCCTAGATATTGATAATTGATGCCGTGGTCATTGTTGAACTTACTACTACAGTCAAGGTAACATAGTTACTGGCATTTGGTTTCCTTTTTTCTCTATGCCAATGCCTGGATTGCAAGGAGGTAAAATCATAAACACATATTGACTTGCCCCTAAATTACAGGACTCTGAGAAAAAGAACTTGCAAATCTCAGCACAAAAATAAGCAAACAAAAACATGAAAAGATACAGCAACAGTATACCTCTAAAACCTTCCAGCTTCTCCCAAATCAGTTCATAGTATTTTTTTTTCTTTTTCTTTTTCTTTCTTTTCTTTCTTTCTTTTTTTTTTTTTTTTTTTTGAACCAGGGATTGAACTCAGGCCCTGGTGCTTGCCAGGGAAGCACTTCTGGGCCATCTCCTCAGCCCCCACAGTGTTTTCATTAAAGAATAAAAGAATAGTAAAAAAAAAAAATTAGAAAGAATGCAGAATTTCACTAAACACAATAACAGAAATTCAACAATGGTTGTTATATTGTATACTATTGTCTTCAAATTAGTTATTCAGATTACCAGATAAAAGAATGCAAAATTTATCAAAAAATGTAAAATGAAAAAAATATATATGTATGTAATATTTTTGTATGTATGTATTTTTTTAATTTAAGCATTAACTGTTCTGTTCAATAGATCAGTAGAAATAAAAAGTATGATTACCCAAGCTATCCTGTGTACATACATATATATTTCCCCTTCCTTCCTTCTTTCTTTCTTTCTTTCCACCTTTCCTTTATCCCAGTTGGTCCTTCCCTTTGAATAGCGCCTTTCCCTTTCACAGTGTGTATTGTACCTCTCAGATCTTTACTATTTCAGGTTCGTGCACTGTGGTGACAATATGATGTTTACAAGTGCAGCTCTGATTTATTTCACTTATAAGTATAGTCTCAAGTTGCATCCATTTACCTATAAAACTTTTGTTTATCTTTCTTTATAGCTGAGTAATACTTCTTTGTCTAAAAATACATCTTTTTTTATCAATTCCTCACTTGATGGGCATTTGTGTCACTTCCAAGATTTAACTATAACAAATTGTGATGATATAAACATGCACCTGTATTGCTGTGGTATGATGTTTTCAGTTCTTCTGGAGAGGAACAGCTGAATTCAATGGATCCTCTAATCCTAGCTTTGTGAGGATACTCCACAGTGATTTCCATAGGGATTGTACCAGTCTGCACTCCCCTCAACAGTTCAAAAGGTTCATTTTTTCCTCTAGCCCCTCCAGCCTTTGTCATTGCTTGACTTTTTAATGATAACCATTTTTTCTGGGGTGGGTGGGATAGAATCTCAGTTTTTTGGGAGGAAAATTCATAAGTATACAGTGGATAGTTCTGAAAGAAAATAAATGAAAGTGAAATGTTTAACTGAGGTGCTTAGCAAATTTATAGAAAATACGACTAATCAGATAATCACCTTAATAAAAGAAATTATTAGTGGGTCTAGAGAAGATACTGATAAACGGTTCAGAAGCTAGATGTACAAATGCTAGATGTATGAATATGAAAATATTAGGAGAGAAGTCAATAAGAAAGTTCCAAGCAGAAATTAAAAATGTGTAGCAGAAGCAACCAATGGGAAGGCACAGTGTCATACCGACGTGAAAGGCCTATGATTAATGATAAATTAATGAGAGGTATATTGAAAACAATAAAGGAGCATGAGAAATAGATACAACAGTTCTTAGATCACTCTAAAAGACCTAATACAAGATTAAAAGGAATTCAGAAAAAATCAGATAACAGCGTAAAGGACATTAAAAATCCTATTCACACAAGTAATAGCTGAAAACTTTTTAGACATGAAAAAAGAATTTAACCTACAAATAAGGTAGGTAGATAGAACCCTGAAAAGCCATAGTTAGAAAAAAATAGGTGTAACACCCAGCTGAACTGCATCATCATGGTGCTCAGTGTGGAAGACCCATGAGAAGATTATTGCCAACTGCATAAAAATTAGAAATGGAGGGAATATGGTGTCCTCTTGTACAATCCACTGTTACAATGGCAATGCTGCCTTTCAAAATTAATGAAGAAATAAGATACTTCCATGAGAAAGAAACAGAGAAATTCATAACATCAGATGTCCAATAAAATGAATGTATCAGATAAGATTAGAAATTAAATAAAAAGAAAAGAAAGAAAAATAGAAAGGGAAATTAATACAAGGACAGGACAGTATCAATACCTATGCATTATAACCACCAGTGTAGAGGGATGCCATTCACAAATTCAGAGACACAATTTAGTAGAATACACCAAAATCCCAAATCCAGTAGAATTCTGTATACAAGAAGTACACTTAACAGAAAATTCATAGGCTGAAAATTAAAAGATCAAAAAACAACATTCCATATAGTGAGAACCTGAAATTAAGCAGGTGTAGCTACTGTATTTTCAGAGAAAATGGAATTCAAGCCAATGTTGACCAAAAGAAACAAGAAATTACGTTAAATATTGGTTATTGAACTACTTCACAAGGAAAAGATAAAAATTATACACCTATCTTCACCAAACCATTATGAATCTACCTTCAAAAAACAAATGCTAATAGAAAAAAAGAGATAAACATTAATATCAATAAAGTAGAGTCTCCATACTCTCACAAAGAGATCAACTAAACAAAAAATCAGCAATGAAATAATAGAGTTGCACCAAACTCTTGAATAAATGGATTTAATAATTATATATAAAATGTTCCCACTCAACAAAGGAATAAACAATCTTATCAGCCACACATTGTATTTTCTCCAAAATAGATCACATATAAGCTCCTATAGCATATGTAGGAAAATAGAATATCATTGAAATTTTAAAATGTATATTATAAAATACATTGATACAGGATAATAAAAAAGGAAACAATAGCATCAGAAACTACACAAGCACATGGAAATAAAAAATTCTTCAATAATCACTGATTCACAGAAGAAACTGAGAAATAAGTTTCTAGAATTATATGAAAATGCTGGTTAAATTCTAGAATGAATTTACGTGACACAGTGAAAGCAGTCCTACTGGGAAAGTTTGCAGCAGTGAATCCCTACATCAGAAAAATAGAATGAGACCAAATGAGTAACCTAGTGATACATCTTAAGGTCTAAGCACAAGAAGAATAATTTAAACCCAGAACTTTCACAAGAAGGAAAATTTTAAAGATCAGAGAAATTAATGAGTGGAGACTAAAAGACCAATTAAAAAATCAGTGAATTGAAGAGCTGAATCTTTGATAGAATAAATAAAATAAAAAGTTCCTTAGTTAATCTTTCAAAGTAAGGAAAGACACAAAGTAATATGATTAAAAATTTAAAAGAGGAAATCACAATGGACACCACTAAAATCAAGAAAATTATTAGTGAAGTGAGTGAGAAGACCGGGGGCCGCAGGATCCTGAATAGACCCGAAGCGCAGGCCTGGCGAGTGAGTGAGACAACCGGGGCCTGCGGATTCTCTTTTATATATTTATTTTTTTCTTTTTAAAACTCATTTCATTTGTGTGTGTGTGTGTGTGTGTGTATTTTTTTTTCAGAATTTTATTGATAAACAAATTGACCCAGAGTGCAGGCCCAGCACTGAACCCTTCAGCAGAACTCCCTGCAAAGAGGCTAGAGGCAAGACCCAC
>NDGN011147805.1:0-12984 GCA_002564285.1 Tympanoctomys barrerae | reverse complement strand
GCATTGTAGCAGGACAGTCCTATGACATTTTTTTTCTTGTCTCTTGTTTTCATTTATTACCCCTTTTTTATTGTGCTTTTTAATTATCCTTTTTTTAAACATTTACTTGAGAGACAGTATAGCAGTGATTGATATGATATGACAAGCAGTACATACTTAGAAAACTAAAATGACAGGCATTCCAAGCATGACCCTAATATTACACATTGCTATTCAGTGCACTTGCTTAGTTCACAGGTATCAACATATATAGTTAGTCAAGGTGAGAATCATACCAATTAACTGCTAGTTTCAATAACCTGCTGAAAAGTCTCAGGATCATTGCCTTAACCATCTTGTGCTTATAAATGTAAGGTTTTGCCCCTGTCATGTTTCCTAGCTTTTCTCCTTGCCCTCTCTTTGTTGTTTAATCACTAAGGGAAAATTCTTATTAAGAAATCATTTCTTCTTTTTCTTTTAACGTGTACCCCAATCTAACAGACATACCGGAAAAAGCCAGTAAAGAAAGATACGAAACAGCCTGCTGTGGAGAAAGAAGTCAGGAACGGGCTGTCCAGAGCCCACTTGGCTGCAGCGAATGGCATGATGGACAAGAAAGCACAATAAAAACAGCTCAAGGAGAATGCAAACACAGTGCACAAGCCTGGCAGATTCGCTGGTTTTAAAGCAAAGACTAAATTGAAAGTTGTATGTTTTAGCATAAACTAATTTCTTTTTGTTTATAAATCATTTGTACCCAGAATGTATTACTATATTGCCATTAGGTTACTCTGTTAACTGAATGCTTTGGTCAGCTCTGAGCAAGGCTGGACTCAGAAGACTCAGAACAGGTGCATCTTCCCCTCCACCCTCCCGCGCTCCCGCACAGGAGCCCACCCAGAAGCCGACTCTGTACGCCCTACACACATGCGCAGCCAGGAACACAGGGCACCGCTGTTCCGTGGGAGGGCTCCAGGTCCCCAGACTAAAGTGTGTACAACAAAACGTTAATGAGACTGTAAACACAGAGTATGTTCTAGTCTATGTTAAGCAATAATTACTGGTGCATTATACTGCTTTTGTTTCTAAGTAATACTAGAATCAACCCTAGACAATATTAAAATGGGATCATAAAAAAACAGAAATCTAGCAAAACCTCTCTCCTTCAACCCAGTATTGTCAGATTTTTAAAACCACTTCTAATTCCAAACTTTTAATGATACAGTAATAAAATTTTAGTTACTATAAGAAGAAAAATTTCTGCCAAATCCTCACAACTCAGGGGCTTTGGATAGGAGTCATTCCTTGATTTTAATTTGGTCTCAATTCTCCTATTCCTGCCTAGCTCCCATGATAGTGAGCCTAGGTTAATAAAGATGTGCTTCGTACTAAAACCTGTGTTGCTATCTGGCTGCCTGCCCGTTTCCATTCAGACTAAGGATGCAGTCCAGGCATCCCTTTCCTTTAGGGTGTGTGTGCAACTGGGATATTATAAATCAGAATGAGCAACAATGTGGGCAGAATAAACACTGGATTCATCAACTGTTTATTGTAAGCCTACTGATGAGTATTATCCCAAACACTTGCTATCGATCTTTATAGGTTAGTTTTCAAAAGCAAAGATAGTTTGGAAAAATTTCGACTCTGAGCCACAGGCAGTTTCTGAGCCACAGTGAAAACACCTCTCCCACTCAGAGCTGTGACGGCCACGGAGTGGGGCGCACCTGGGGAGAGCTCAGACCGTGTGTCCTTTCTCCCCAAAGGGGAGAAAGTTTAACTTGCTGTTAAACTGTACTGACAAGGAAAACAAATACTTTCTAAGGATTATACCACATAAGACAAGATTTGCCAACGTTGACACTTTTCTCATTTTTTTTAAAGGTAAGTTTTTAGGTATAAAATTAACATCAAATCCGTGAGCACTGGGAAGGCCCTTTTACCATTCCCTAACTGTGGTGCCTTTCTACCTCTTTTTTACCACCCATTTCAACTCTGGTTTGAAATTTTCACTGTTGCAGGGGTGTCTCTGTAAACTTTTGCTTCATGTAAATGAGCCTTTCTCAGGACTCTCCCACGTGTGTTGTGAAGGTAAACCTAGAAGTCTTCAGGTAAACATGGCGCCCGCAACCCCTCCTCCTGGCTGATTGTCCGTTGAGCAGAGCTCTTCCTGTCTCGGGTCCATTTTTCTTCTGAACAGTTTTCTAAAACTGACCAGCCCCAGGTGCTTGCCCCACCTGCTTCTCTTACCATTTACAACTATTGTCTGTGTTCTTCCAGGAACTGATTTTGAAACTAGGGCTAGCTTTGGCCATGACTGTTACCCTTCTACAAGACCCAAATCAGACAGAGAAGGCCCCTTGGAGAAAAAAAACTCAAATCTAGTTTTAGTTCTCAAACACAGGGCCAAAATTTGTCACCAAAGTGGGGTAAAAATGAGACTCCAAGGAGGCTCACCCACTGGCCATTGTGCGCAGCCTACTCTTCATTGCCTGAGAGACCCACCCCATAATCCCTCCACACGTCACCTCGGCAGGTTGGGGCGCTTTCCTAGGCCTCATATGTGCGAGGCACCAAGGGAGCCAACCTCCAGCAAGCTGACAGCCACGCAGCTCTCCATGACAGCAGCTTCAAGCCCCTCAGAGCCAAGTGATCAATTCTAGCGATGCGTAATGAAAACACCTAGAGCCTTCAACCATTCAAGGGCTCACACATGCACAAAGCTATGAGATCTGAGCCACAAAAGCCGAATCAGGTTAGTATTTTAACTTGTGCTATAACTTTAAAAAACCAAAATTTTACTTTTATGGTGATTTTCCTAAAACAGCTTTTAAAAAAAAAATACTGCTATCTCTGTAATGTTAAAAAAAAAATGCATACTGTCAACTTCCTCTTGCCCCAACAATGAAAATACTGTAAAAGATACTATAAAGTAGGTTAATAATTCCCTCAAATTTTAAGACAAAATGGATTATTTGTTGAATGGGATTAAGCAAAAATTTTCAAGCCATCAGACATATAAATGGAACTAAGCATGTGGATGAATAAAGTTCTCTCCAGCCCCTCAGAGAAACACTTACTTTTAGGGGAAGACTGTATTTGCTACAATGAGCAGAGTTGCATTTTATATGTAAGAGGCCATTCTAGTCCTTCCCAAAATTTCTACACCTCTTTTGAGTGTTTATAGTAGTTACTTATTTGGAAGATAAGGATATGACCTTTTTGTTTTCATTTGAAAGTACCTGCATCATGACTAGGATGGACAGGGAGGTAGGAAAAGCCATTTTTCTTTGTAGATAAAAAGCATTCTGTATGATTGTTGTATAATAAATTGATTTTTACACTAAGAACATGTTGTGATTTTTATTATGGCCCAAAGAATTTAAAATGTGTCCACATGGCATTCCAAATGCTGATTCAGAAGTTTTTAAAATAAAGTGATGCTTTAGCAATTAATTTTAGATGGTAATTCATTTCAATTAGTGATGGGCTCTTATGTGACCAAGTTAAGGTCTTTCAGAAGATGGTTGCTGCTAAGAAAAACTTGAGACAATCAGCTGAGCAGAGGGCGCGGTGACTGTAACACCTTACCGTGCGGTTCGAGTGGCCCGGGGAGGAGCACTAGGTTTGAGGTGGAAGCAGTATGCAGAAGCCATCCTGCACGAGGACTCTTGGCCTGCCCCTTTGCAGAGCGCCTCACTGCAGTGGAGGAGAGGCAGCCCCTCCACGCATGAGCAGGGATGTCAGTGAGCCAAGGTCCCCATGCTGAGGCTGGGAGACCATCTTCTGAAAGGCCTTAACTTGGTATAAAATGTCACCATAATGTTACAGAAAAGCCCATCACTTATTGAAATGAATTACCATCTGAAATTAATTACCAAAACACCACCAAAGCAAAGGGTGTGGAGCAGAACACAGCCTGGCCCTTTGTCTGCATAGAGTACTTGTGACTGTGGTGTTAAGGATAACAAGACGTAGGTTCAAAAGCAGAAACCAAGAGCTGAACCTATCAGTGACAAAACTCTTGGGTCGGAAGACAGCACAGCACAGCTTGTTGAGGATGCCCAGAAAAGGAGACAGGCTGGTGCCTTCATTCTAGCCTCTGAATGGGAGCTGAGATGTTGTACCTGACCCAAGAATTAAGGAAGTAAAGGTTTATTTAGTGTACAGTTGGTGAAGGTTTCAGTCTGTACTCAGCTGGCTCCAAGATAGGGTGGCACATGATAGAGGGCAGCAGTTCAGGGCAGCAAAAAACACTAAAAGACTAAGCGAAAAGGGAGGAGCAGCGGAGAGCAAGCCTCTTTCTCTCCCTTATGTTGTTTGCAGCCTTCTGCCCCAGGGTGGGTGTAGCACTCTCACCCGTAATCCCAGCATTGGACCTTGAATCAATTGCAAACTCAAGAAGCCCGCCTGATGACTGCATGAGGCTTTGAGGGGACATCTAGACACAAACTGAAGTGAACAATGTAAAGAGCCTCCAGCTCATTATTTTACACAATGGGTAGAACCAACTTTGTTTTGTTTTTGAAACAGTCTCATTATGCAGTTGAGCCCAGCCCTGAATTCACTTATGTAGCTTCAACTGGACTTGAACTCATAACTGTCCTTCTGGCCTGAGTGTTGGGATTACAGGCAAATACCACCATAAATCTTATGTCTCCATAGTAAGACCTAAGTAACTTGCTATAAATTAAACATAAGATTCACCTAAAGACTCCCTTTAAGGAAAAGTGCAGCATGTGTTTTTATTACAGCAAGCTTTCTTCCAAACTACTTTCCCATGTTTAAGGAAGAGCTCTTCTCAGGGTCCCCAACTGTCTCAGTTACTTTTCTTTCATCGCTTGGAGAAAATACCTGACACCCAAAATTAAGGATGGAAAGGTTTCTTTAACGCACAGTTGGTGGAGGTTTCAGTCTGCACTCTGGCTTCAAGGCAGAGTGGCACATGGTAGAGGGCAGCAGTTCATGGTGGGAGGCTGGTGACGGAAACAGCAAAGAGCAAAGGGAGGAGCAGCCACTGTAGCAGTTAGCAAGCCTCTCTCCCTTCCCCACCTGTATGCAGATTACCCAACCCAGGGTAGGTGTAGCACTCACACCCATAATCCTTCAATTACATCATGAATTAATCACAAAGTCTAGAAGCCTGCTCTAGTGACTGCATGAGGCTTTGGGGAAACAACTAGATACAAACCATAACATTCCGCCCCTGGTCCCCCAAAGACTTATGCATATCCCTTTATGCAAAAGGCATTTTAGTCCTCTATGGACTAAAGTAATAGTTACCAAAGTCCTAGCAGTTTTAGCATTGCTGAAAAGTCCAATTCCCTAGTCTCCAAGATCTAAGGCAAACTCAGCTGTGAGCGCCTGTACAAATGAAGTTAAATACTTTCAACATTCAATGGCACAAGAAGAACATTACCACTGCAAGAGATACAAACAGCAGGATACAAAGCACTGGGACCAAAGCAAGTCCAAGATCCAGAAGGGCAAACATTAAATTCTGTAGTAGTTCCATGTTCATCATCCGGGGCAATCTGTGATGAGTTGTGAGCTCCAGGTGGCTCTGCCCCTATCGCACTTTTAGTAGTAGCTCCCATGGCTTCGCTCTTAGACTGGCTTTGCTCCCTCCTTGCAACTTTCCTTAGATAATCCACATTTCTGGCTTTTCCAAACTTCTGGGCTTTCCACTGCACATTAGGCTTCATACTCTCTGCTTCAGGCACTGCCCTCTCAGGGACACACTGACTGGCCTCCCAGGCCGTCTTCTGAAATCTAGGTGGAATCCTTAACCTCAGAATGACTTCATTCTGAAAAGGCCTAAAACTACTGCCATAGGGATGATGCCAAGGTCTGCTGCTAGCTGGATCAGTAGCCAGGCTTTCTTCTTGGCTGTAGGGATTGAGTGCCTGTATTGCTGGTCACTCTGACCCTGATTCCAAGGAACGAATTCTCTATAACACCACCATTCTGGAACTGGTGTGGCTGTTACCACCATTCTGGAACATAGCACTCTGCAGCTTTCTCCTCAAAGCAAAGTCTTTCACTTTTGCAGTTTTGAGGCTGCCAAGGGTGGAGTCCTGCTGCTTCTGGTGATGTCCTCAGGCATCTTTTCTATTCTCCTGCTTCTTGACAATTAAGATCTTCTCAGGTCTCTTTGTAGTGCACAGCTTTATTGAAACTTCATTTCTGGCCAAACTCACAATATTTTAAATCATGATGGGTTATTTGCTCTTGATTCTCAACATAAACCTGATTTAAGCCCCCCAACAATAGGCATCCCTCTGCCTCAACATTCACCTGCTTTGAAATTTCTTTGGCCAGATTAATCAGTCTGCTACATGTCATCTCAGTCTCAGGTAAAGTCTTTGGACATGAGCAAAATGCAGACAAACTTTCTGCCAAGCCATAAAGCACATCATCTGGAGTCCAACAACCAATGCAGTCCTTTTTCCCAGCAGAAACCTCCTAACCTATTCTTTACAGGCAGGATTTCTATCAACCTTCTGGTCTTCTGAGCTCTGACCAGAATCTCCCACATAGAACAGCTGAAGGAGTTCCAGAGCTTCTCTTTCATGTGACATCTCTAAACCTGTCCTATCTCTTCCTATAAGCCATTCCCAAAGGTTCTTGAACAACAAGGTCAGGTAAAGTCACAGCAGTGACCCCACTTCTCAGTACCAGTCTTTGTCTCAGTTATTTTCCTCTCATTTCTGGGACAATATACCTGACACACAAAATTAAGGAAGGAAAGATTTCGCTCACGGTTCATGGAGGTTTCAGTCCATACTAGGCTGGTTCCAAGGCAGAATGGCACAAGGCAGAGGGTAGCAGTTCATGGTGGCAGAAAACAGCAAAGAACGAAGGGAGCAGCTGTGGAGGCTAGCAAGCCTCTCTCCTTTCCCCACATCCTATGCAGATTACCCACCCCAGGGCAGATGTAGCACTTACACCCATAATCCCTGCACTGGATCATAAATTGAGCACAACTCTAGAAGCCTGCCCCACTGACTGTATGAAGCTTTGGGGGACAACTAGACAAAAACCATGACACCAAAGAAAAACAATTGCTCTCAAAATGTGAACTACAATTGCCTAAATACTACTTAACCTTCAGGAAACTTTTGAGTCCTGGAGGTGGGATGTAACAGCTCTCAACTTACAGGTTGTATTCCTAGGTTAAACTGTGCTGGCGAAACCTGGGAATTACACTAAGTGGACAAGACCTACACAGTCACTCTGACTGAAAGTTTGTGAGTGCAATCATTCTGCAGCTGAGGAGGAACCATTAGAAAGTTGTGACTGAGTCACACTGGGCAGATTGATGAGGCCAAGTTCAGCTCTGCCCTCAAAGCCCTCTGCATGTAACGGTCTCTGCGCTGCAGTCAGAAACTACCTGGATATCTTGGGGCAGGGCTGGTGTTTATATCTGCTGTCCTACCTTGTGGCCTTGTTAACCCAGCTGGCCCTAAAGGCATTTGAAGTGTAACTCCTGAGCATCCAAGAACAAAGGGAAAAATTCTTTTCACTTTTGCTAGATCTAATGTCACATACTTGAAATGAAATGGACCTACCATCTTACTGGCTATAGCTCTGGAAACTGAGAGATGCTACAGATTTCTCTGACAGATTACAGCTCCTTGTAGGGCAAGCTTGTGTCCCTTTAAAATTAGTTTAGACCTGCGGGTGTTGATCTACTGTGGAAATGTTCTATTTAGTTGAAAACATCAAATCTACAGTATGCAGTGCTGTGTGTTAATAAGCCAAGGATATGGAATGACGTAGATGAAATATCTGCCATTACAGAATCTGGCAAATAGGAGGCGTGATCGAAATATACAGTGAATGTTTAAATTTTAAATTTAAAAATTAAAAGACACATTGTACTAATTCCCTCAAAATACTCCCCCTCAGTCTGAGCAAATGTATCCCCCATCCATTTTGCTCTTCTGGAGGCAGTTCTGTAAGTCCTCTTTCATAATTTACAAGGTATAAAAAAATACAGCGAATTGGACAAGAAAGGCAACCTCATAAAAAAAAAAAGAAGAAGTGTGTTCTTATCCACCTTATCACCAAATCTGGCACTGTGCAACTTCTAGCTCTTCCTCATGGTCAAAATGACCATAAAAGGCAAACATTTTGAACCCATTCAGGACACCATGACAGCATGACCAAAGATACTCATAAAAAAGGACTCCTCAAATGGCTTCAAAAAACAGCAAGAATTATGGGAGACGTGTATTCAAACCAAGGAGAGTATTTTGAGTGAACCTAATAGTAACATGACTTTTAATTAAAATGTTTTTAAAATTTTAACATTCATTGTACTTTTTTATCACAGCTCGCAGACAAACACTTAAAAACAGATTGCCAATGAAACTGCTAGCCTAAGCTTGGGTTTGATGGTTGAAAAACTCACATAGAGCAGGAAGGAACTGCATTCCAGGCAGTCCCAGAGGTTAAATGCCTGCGCTCTAATAGGAGTCAGCAGCCCCTTGGCAAGTTATTTCTCGAATTCTTCCCATGTGCCCTTGCCCTACCCTCTCCTCTGTTTGCAGAAGATCCATCTCTCTATTGCCAGGGGTGTTACAAGTCCTAATAAGCATTGAAAAAAATGCACCATGATGACTGCTGAACAAATCAAGATTCTCTGTCTCGTGAACTGGACAAAAGCACTGCGGCTACCAGCGACTGCTAAGTGAGCTCACAGCACGACTCCACCCTCCCTCGCTTAAGAATGATGACGACCTTCAAGCCATGATAAGAGAAGTTTGATTCTGAAGCACATTTGAGTTATTTCTGTTGTGGTAAGAAAGGCACTTTTGGGCCCCATGAGCTTGTAAGGGTCTAAGTTGAGACGTGCCACTAGGCAACATCCACATCTTCATCCAAATAAAGGTCCCTGCTGGGGAGGCTTGACCTCACCATCATGGGAGTAGGTGGCCTCCGTGACATCTGATGCTGGGGCTTGAAGACCATATGACAGGCAGACAGGAATACAGGTGCTGAGCAGGAGATAACAGGGGCCCCTGGGAACCAGCAGCCTGAGCTAGAACCCTTGAAGACAAAGGAGCTCTGACATGGCCATGCGGGTGCCCAAAGAAGCCCAGGCACAGTGCCACAGCTGCACACAGCTGGTCTGGGAGGCAGAGGCACTGACAGTGACTTCTTTTCATTTGTCCAAAGGCTCACAGCTAAGTTTGCCTTAAAACTCAGAGGAGACTTGGGCCTTTCAGCAGTGCTAAAACTTGTAGGACTTTGGTAACTCTTAGAAATGGACTACGTGCCTTTTATATAAAGGGATGTGCAGGAGCCTTTGAGGGCCCAGAGTGGAATGTGATAGTTTGTATCTGATGTACCCCCCAAAGCCTCATGCAGTCATAGGTCTTTTCAGAGGTGGCTGAATCTAATGTGGATGCTGGGATTAAGAGTATGTAATTACTAACTCAGTCCTCTCATTGGTTTAGTACTGCTCTAACCCTGGTCATCTGGACAAGATAAAAGGGACAGAAAGAAGCTTGCCTCCCCAGTTTGTTGCCTTTGCTACCTTGTAGGCACCATGACGTGTTCTCTGCCATGCCACCCTGCCTTGGAGCCAGCTCTTTATGGACTGAGTCCTCCACAGAGCTAAAGAAATCATTCTGCCTTTAACTTGCAGTGTTGGATACTTTTGTCTCGCAATAAGAGGAAAGCAGCAGACACCAAGGTGAGTGAGGCCTAAGAAACACACCGTGAACAAGCCACAGACTGTAAACCCGGTACACCGGGTCTCACTGCACCAGGAGCTAGGCACGGCGCCAGGGGTCCAGGAGAGGCGCTGGCTGTGGGAGGCCTGGGTTGTGTGGAGACCCAATATGAGGGACAGAGCTGCAGCCTGCCCTGAAACACAGGAGCTCACGTGGGGAGGTAGGCGGAGTGTCTCTGAGCAGAAGCTGCTGGTATAATGACAGCAAGATATTCTGACAACGCTGCCACGGCACGCTGTAGAAACTCCCAGCGGGCAGCAGGAGTTTTCACTACAGAGAAAGAGGGAAGGGCAGACGATGAGGCTGAGAATGTATCACCGTGACTATCGCATTAACAGAGCCACCACGGTATTCAGGGGGAATGATAGGTAGCAGTTGGTGTAGACCAACAACTCCAAGGGGATACCTGTGGTCACAGGCACTGTTACAGCATCTTCCCTGTAGTATGACTGAAAATCCAGTCTAGGTCACGTAGGCGCTTTCACTGGAGGGCATGCAGGGGACTTGGTAGGGAGGCGGGGCCCAAGGTTCTGGGCTTAGGGGCCAGGAGCACATGGTGGGGCTGGGGAACAGCGAGGAGAAGGGTTGGGCTGGCACAGGACAGGGAAGCAGAGGATGAGAGCGGGCTGTGGAGACGCGTGGGCTGAGGCACAGGCGCCCAGGAGACTAGAAGACAGGAGGCTAGAAGGCTGCGAGGACACCACTGCTGTGGGGTCTGAGGACACAGGCAGCAGCAGTGTGGACAGGCCGGCTGCAAGGAAGGAAGCAGTAAGAAAGGGGAGGGGCCTGTGAGGGACACCAGAAAAGAGTCACAGGACTGACTTCCCAACCTCCCTTCCACGCTATAGTCACCACCCACGGCTTTGGACAAACCCTGCCGTGAAAGCACCCTGTTAACACCAGGAGCCATGGAGCAGATTTGCTTGTCCCAGAAAGGAGGCTACAGAGGGAGCAGGACAGGAGGGACACAGGAAGGATGTCTTCTGTGGCCCTCTGGTTGGCTTACATTGAAAGTGCAGAATCAAGGGTTACACTGCTATGTGACAAGTGCAGGGCAGAGCCGGGACAAAGCAAACACAGAGAGCTGCTACGGAGGGCGGAGGGGGTAGGGCAGGGCAGAGGACAGAAGCCAGGCACAGAGGAACAGAAGTGACACAGGAGACTTAGGAACAGGTGGGCACGGAGCTCACTGCATGGGAATGGGGCTACTGCTCCACAGGAGACCAAGTGGGGTGCTCCAGAGGTGGGGATGGGTGAGGAGTCCTGCAATATCACCAGGCTGGGACACAACAGATGCGGGGCCTCAGTTCTCAGGAGGCCTAGTGGTCCAGGCTGCTCTGCAAATTGCCCCAAAAGGCGCATCTGTGTCCACATCCTGCCGCCCTGCCCAGCCCAACCCAGCCCAGCCCTCTCCAGCTATCATCCAATAAGCAGCCAGTAATAAGTAAGATGGTACAACTACCAAGGACCATTGGCCAAGACCCATACAACCCCAAGTCACCAGAAACCATGAACCTTGAACTGTATACCTAAGCAAAGTGAGGACAAACACATTGCTTGGACTTAAAAGAATAAAGCATTTTTGATAAAGCTTTTAACAATATACTAAAGCATAAATCAAATGTCATACAGAAAAAAGATGACAGCAAAAGTGGGGTTATAAACATTTTTCGGCAAATTCCACTACAATATGGTAAACATAATACAACTTGCTAAATTATAAAACAAACTTAAACATTCAACTGCGTTCACAGCTTCATTCAGTATTCAGAAGATCATTTAGCATTTAGCATATAAATATTTCTCCTCAAAATACAGCAATTTTGTTCAAGTGCTGCAGAAACTTTGAAATATCTGTGGCTCAGACGAATCTAAATCATTTATTTTCCAAATACACAACCATTTTTACCTGAGCTATCTTTATCATTTTCAAATTAAATTTCTCCTTTAAAGAGATACACTACATTGTATTTATGCTGATGCTGCTAAAGTCTTGGACTCCACAGAACTCATAGAACTCAAAACTCAGTGTCACTTTTTAAAATCATAAGGAAAAACGACATCAGTTGATATTGATGAACAACTTGATTCTGTTATTATCTGCCCAAATTTTAATATAAAGTTAACTTTTTTGAAAAAATAACTACTAACACCTTGATGAATTACCAAAATAATCTATTCAATTTCAACTTAGGGGATCCCAGGGATTGTTCAAAGAAATTTTCTCTCAACTGGTGAGTGACATGAACTGACCAGCAAGCTCACGGTTGGGCTCACACAGCCTGAGCCAATGGTAGCTGCATCGTTATCTTCTTCTTCTGGCGATTCAGACTGTGGAAAAGAAAAGAGTCATCAGTCAAGGATAAGCTGTCACCTCTTGGGCCCTCAGAACTCTCCAAGCCTACACAGTACCACTCGGCAGCTCTGTCGCTGAGCTCTCACTGACTCTGCAGCCTACGTGGCTGCTGGGAGCTCCAGCCAGTGCCCCTGGAGGGAATGGGCTGGGAGTCAAATTGTCTACAAAAGTCTCTTAAACACTCAGAAGTGTGACACCTCTCATGTTTCCTTCTGGTGTTGGAGACAAGGGAGCTCTCTTTTGGTTAGAATTGGTTTGGCTTTGGGGCCCATGCTGTAGGAAAACTACGCGCTGTTGGTACTGGCAGAGAAGAGACTTGTGCGGCTCGGTGGAAAGGAATCAAGGATGCGGAATCCGCTGCAGGCACATTCAGCTACCTCTTCTTAGACAAGGGGGCCAAACACTTTCACTGGACCAAAGACAGCCTCTTTCACAGATAGTGCTGGGAAAACTGGCTCTCCTCTGCGGAAGCCTGAACCTGGATCCACCTGTTTCACCATACACTAACCTGAAACCAAAATGGATCAAAGATCTAAAGATTAAAACAGAAACTTCTAAAAGGTAGAAGAGGTAAAACTCTTGAAGACATAGATGTAGGTAGACTATGAGTGAAGCGCCAGTTGCACAAGAAATATTACCAAGAACCAACAAGTAGGGTGACATTGAATTAAAAAGCATCTGTACAGAAAAGGACACCAGCAACAGAGTGAAAGGACAACCTGAGAAGTGGGGAAAAAAATTGCCAGTTACTTCTCAGATAAGGGTAGTAAACAAAATAAAGAACACAAAAATTAGACTCACAAAATTTAAAGACCCAACCAAAAAATGGTATCTGAAATGAACAGACATTTCTTATATGAAGAAATATAAACAGGGCTGGTGAGATGGCTCAGTGGTCTAAAGCACTTA
>NDGN011147770.1:0-12727 GCA_002564285.1 Tympanoctomys barrerae | reverse complement strand
GATTGAACTCATGCCCTTGCACTTGCCAGGGAAGTGCTTATTCCACTGAGCCATCTCCCCGGCTCCTCTCCTGTTGTTTTTGATGTCTTGTCCTGCCATGAAATGTTGCCCCTCTACCATGTGCCACCTTGCCCCACAGCCAGCCAATTATGGTTTGAAACCTCTATAAACTGTGAGCTAACTAAACCTTTCCTCTCTTTTTTAAAAAAATGTATTTGGTACAGGCCCTACAGGATCTCACTATGCAGCTTGGACTCATAGTGATCCTCCTGTTTTCAGCTTCCCAAACCCTGGGATTATAGGCGCGTGCCACCACACCCAGTCTCAGACTTTTCCTCTTCTAACTGTAGGTGTTAGGTGTTTTATCTCAGCAATGAGAAAAGTAACTAAGATGCTTTTGCAGTGCTGAGGACTGAACCTGGGGCCTTGCAAGTGCCAGGCAAGGACTCTATCAGTTCTTTGGGAAGGATTTTTTTTTTTTTTGGTGGAACCAGGGATTGAACTCAGGCCTTTGTGCTTGCCAGGTAAGTGTTTATTCTACTGAGCCATCTCCCTACCCCCTGGGAAGGATTTTTAATTTTGTGATTTTCTTGGGAATAGGAGAAAGGTGGTCTGATGGCACAGCTGTAAATTGGATGTGTAGCTGTTGGAACAGCCACCCTGAGTACTGCTCAGGAGCTGGTGGCACCTAGGGAATTTCTAGGGTCACACATAGGGGATCTCTGACATGGCTTTCTGCCTGTGCGGTGGGTAGGGAGTTCAGCGGAACCAGAGTTCTAAATCATCTCAGATGACTGCAGTGCTTAGTGAGCAGACTGATAAATAAATATTTCTTTTAATTCTTGAAATCAGTACAAAATCATAGATATTTGGAAAAGAAAAAAAAATCATGAAGAAAACAAAATAGTACACGGGAACAGTACTCGGGGACAAACCAATGTGGGGGTGACCTCTTGTCAAGGAAAGCCTTAAGCTCTGTGACACTCTGGCCACACTGAGAACCACATCTGGTTTTCAGAGGGAGGGACATCCTGTGCTATTAAGCATAGAGTTTGTTGGATGTAGCTGAGTGGTGGAGCACTTGCTTTGCATGGGCAGTGCCTTGGGTTCATCCCCAGTATTTGCAAAGAAAACAGGAGAATTGCGCTTGTTATTCCATGGTTGTGTCCTCCTCCAGCTCCCAGCTCTATTGGGGATTGAATGAGTCTTTCACTGAGCTATATCTCTGCCCTTTTTATTTTTTATTTTGAGATGATATCTTAGTGAACTCATTAAATTACCCAGGCTGGGCTTGAATTGGGTGATCCTCCTGCCTCAGCCTCCCAGAGTGCTGGGATTACAGGTGTGCTGCAACATATCCGGCTCTGGCAAGTATCTTTACTGGAGGGTTCATAAGGGATTAGAACTGCCCATTATCATTTCTAGAAGGTAGGCCCTCTTTTCAGCAATAACAGGTTAAGCCCAGTGGTCTGAAGTTACTTCACTGTATAAAACTGCAAAGAAATTGTGGAACAATGTGGCACTTATTCAGGGCTCTATTACAGGCTCGCAGGCCTCTGCTGTACTGGTTCTGGGGTGCTGGGTTTCTCTATGTGTTTGCATATGAAACTGTACTGGATGATGGTTGAGATACTTTTCCCGCCTTGTGTTCTGGGATTCCTGCTGGAGGGAGGTGAAACTAAACTGGCTTCCAAGCTGAAAGTAAGACAGGGAGAGAGGTGTGTCCAAGCAGGGAGAGGAGAGCATGCCTGGCTTTGGTGGCTGGCACACCGCGCCAGGGGTTCTGGGGCTGGCCTGGCATACCGTACAAGGGAATCAAACTCAGGTCCTTGTACTTGACAGGCAGGTGCTTAGACCGCTGAGCTATCTCCCCAGCTTCCTAGATAGATTTAAATTATCTAGGAGCTGCATTTATAAATTTATGCCAGGCAGGGTGGTGCATGTCTGTGATCCCAGCACTCTGGAGGCTGAGGCAGGAGGATTGCCTCAAGTTCAAGGCCAGACTGGACTACGTAGTTAGCTCAAGGCCGTCCTGAACTTGACAGAGAGACCCTGTCTGTTTCAGCTATTAAACTTGTAATGATCTTCTTGCTTCCATCTTCTGAGTGCTAGGATTACCAGGCCCATCATTAAAAATTAAAAAAAAAAAAACATATAAGGTGTGGTGGCATATATTTCCAAGTACTTGGGAAACTGAGGCAGGAGGATGGAAAGTTTGAGGCCAGCCTGGGCATTTTTAATGATACCATCTCAAAAGTAAGAAATAAAGCAGGGCTGAGGATGGAGCTCCGTGGAGGGAGGGCGTCTCTGAGTCCAGTCCCAAGCAAGCCCCCTCATAAAAACTGTGGGGAAGGCAGTGGTAAAGTGCTTACCTAGCATGTTCAAGGCCAGGGCTTCCCTCTCCAGGTACAGCAAAGTAAGTAAATAAGCAAACCGTCCAAACCACCAATGCCCCAGGAGGAGTGTGTTCATTCTATAGTGCAGATATGTATTAATGAAAACAAAAGCTGAAGAAACAATTGGGAAAAAGTTTAAAAAAAAAAAAACCTGGTGAAATAAATTGTAGTAAAATAATTTACTTAACCTGCTGTCATATTAAGATTTTAACACACTTTATAAGCTTTTCTAGACAGTGCAGGCAATCTCCTGGGCATTGTATACCTAGTAGCGCATCAGTGTGGACAGGTGGGGCAGGCAGGTACTCAGAGCAGTTGGCTTTCTCAGTGTCTTCTGGGGTTGAGTCCCTGTCTCATGAGCTGCGGGAGTCTGCGCTAACCCCCCAGCTGCTCCATGTCTCAGCTTCCCCTTCTACAAAATGAGGATGATGTTGGTGGAACCAGTTCCACAATTGATGTGAAGCTTAAATGGGTTAATATTTATGAAATGCTTGGTTCTCTGCCTGGCACCTCACCTTAGTCACTTTTGCCTGGCACCTACAACTTAAGGGAGGAGAGGTTTATTTTGCTTCATGGTTTCGTCTGTAGTTGGCTTGGAGGAGGGCTGCTCGAGAGCTGGTTGAGGGCTGGTGAAGGAAAAAGCAGAGTGCCAGGGTGGAGCTGGGGAGAGAAAGCAAGCCCCCTCCTCCTCCTGGGTGGGCCTCTTCTGGCCAGTCCCTAACAGCCAGCCAGCTATAAACACACATAATCTAGTCACCTCCTAGAACCCCACATTCTGGGCGGACATCTCCATATAAACCATAGCACATCTACTAAGTGCTTGTGTGCTTGTCCAATAAATGATCCTTACAAACTAGACAAACTGAGCCAGTCATGTTGGCACAAGCCTATAACCACAACACTCACGAGGCTGAGGCAGGAGAACTGCAGCAAGTTTGAGGTCAGCGTGGACTTACAGCTAGACTCTGTCTCAAAAGCCAAAAAAGAGGCCGGGGAGATGGCTCAGTAGAATAAGCGCTTGCCTGGCCAAGCACAAGGGTCTGAGATCAATCCCTGGTTCCGCCAAAAAAAAACAACCCCAAAACAAAAACAAAACAAACAACCCCCCCACATCAACAAACAAACAAAAAAAACAACAACAAAGAAACAAAAAAGACACCCCCTCCAAAAAAACCCCAAACACTTAGACAAGTTGCAATAATTGGGCGGGGTTGTGATGTGCTTGGAAATCCCTACTTGCACTATGAGTGGCTCTGTGAAGTGACTGGTGGTCAGGAGAGGTAATTGTGCTTTGTGAAAATGTCTTCTGATCAGATAGACACAATCAGTTATTGCTGAAGAGGACCTGCCGAATGACAGGACGGCTGCGGTCCCTCTAGACGTAATGTCCTGAGCATCTGTCATGGGGCTTAAAGCTGTGGTGGTGGGCACACCAGAAGCACAGCACACTCACAAATGCTCCATCATCAGCCGTGTGACCTCGTGTTGGAATAGGAGCTCAAGTTACTTGAGCTCTGGAGTTTAGGCAGTAGCTGCACTGCTCATGGGAGCTTTGTTGGTGGCTTTCTGTTCCTCCCAGGACACTGGCAGTCCCAGCAGTACCGGCCTTCTTCTGGCCTGAGGCCTTCACCAGCCCCTAGCAGTCATAGGGCACCCACTGTGCGCCCAGTGCTGGGCACGTACAGGTGGGAGGCCCGGCCTTTATTTTAGGAGCTTGGTGTTGGTGGGGAGATAGACTGAACTGCTAATGCTGACAGTCCAGGGGATGAAAGAAGGGCAGGTTGGGAGGCACACACAGTGCGTGCCATGGGTGCCCAGAAGAGGGTGACCTGTTCTGCGGGGGACCAGGGGACTTGGGGATCCGTGGAGGAGGCATTCGAGGGGCTCTGAGGATGGGGACGTGAGAGTTGCTGTGGATGTGTGGGGTCAGGGCCACAGGCTGTGAGGAGGCCAGACGTCAGCACAGACACCAAGACTGACTCAAGGGCCAGGTGCGCAGGGAGAGGAGATGGGCGAGGTGCTTTAGAGCTGCACCCTTTGGGCAGACTGAGCAGGACTTTTTCTTTTTTGTGGTGCTGGAGTTTGAATCTGGATCCGCGTGAATACCGTTCAAGTGCTTTGCCATTGAGTTACACTCGCAGCAAGGATTTGTTTTATTTATTTATTTTGGTGGCTCAAGCTGCCTGAAGGGCAGGGCTAGCTGGGGATCAAACCTCTGTATCCTGCTCCTGAGTGCCTTTGCTTAAGCAGGCACTTAAAGGACCGAGCTAAGGGCAGACCCCCTATTTTAAATTTATTTCAAATTTACATATAGCAAAAGAGATTCTCTGGTATTCATTTCACAGATACACAGTGATGTATTCACCAGCAAGTACAGAACAGTTGAAGACCCCAAATTTCATTTGCAGTCCTCTCTTCACCCCATGCCCATCCTCATCTCCTGGGAATATCAATCTCAATTCCTGGCTGGGGGGAGGTCCCTGGTGTGCAGAGTCGGCCCCACCCCCAAGGTGCTCTGAGGGGAACCTGAGACTGGGTGTGGTGGCATGTGCCTGTAAACCTGTAATCCCAGCCTTTGGGAGGCTGAAAACAGGAGGATCATTAATGAGTCCAATCTATTTAATAAGACCCTGTAGACCTCTGTACTAAATATATATATTTTTTTAAAATCTAAATTCCTATAATTTTGCTTTTTTAAGAATGTCATGTACTAAGCTCAAGGCCATTCTGGACTATATAATGAGACTTTGTCTGAAAAACAACAAAAACCCCAAAACAAAACAGAAAAAATCTATATAGATGGAATCATACAATCAAGGAGCTTTTTGGGTTCTTTGGCATAATGCCTTTGGGCATCACTGAAATGGTTACATTTTTTTTTGTTTTTGTTTTTACTTTTTTTTGGTGGAACTAGGGATTGAACTCAGGCCCTTGTGCTTGCCAGGCAAGCTTACGTATGTTGGCAAGTCTTTTCTTTGCTGAATACTGTTTCATTACCATATACAGATGTCCTGCCGACCACCAGTGTATTTGCTCATCAGTGATTGAAAGTCATTGGAGCTGTTTCTAGCCTCTGTCAACTTTTGAATAAAGCTACTATCATGTTTATTTATGTACAGGTTTTGTGTGAAAACAGATTTTATTTCTCCTGCATAAATACCTAGGGTTGCTGGGTTACGTGATGTATACATGTATGTTTAATATTTTAAGAAACTATCACTGTTTCCCAAAAACACCATTTTACATTACCACAAAAACTACACGTAGATTTTATCGCTCCATATTCTCACTTAGGCTTGTTGTTATTCTAAGGTTGTTGATCCCACCCCACCCCACCCCAGCACTGGGGATTGAACCCAGGACCTTCATACTGAGCTACACTACAACTCTAGCATTTTAAAATTTTATTTTGAGGTAGAGTCTTGTTTAAGTTGCTAGAATGCCTGGGCTGGACTTGAATTTGCCAGGCAAGGTTACGTATGTTACATCCTCCTGTCTCAGCCTCCCAGGGTGCTGGAATTATAGGTGGGTGACTCCCTGCTTGGCTGTTTTTATTTTTCTTTTTGTAGTGCCCTTCTGGTAGCTATATAGTGTTGTCTCACTATGGTTCTAATTTACATGTTCTGGAGGTGTGAAGCATATTTTCGTGTGCCCATTTGCATCTGCATAGCTTTCTGGTGACACATCTGTCCAGCTATTTTGCCCAGTTTTTTTATTGATTGCTCTGCATATTCTTTCCTATTCTGGCTACAAGTCCTTCATCAGGTGTGTCATTTACAGTTTTTTGGAGAACATTTATTTAAGGAGCTCACTGAGGGAGTGCTGGGGGCGAGGAGCTCTGAGAATGACATTTCCAGCCCTGAGCCATGGTCTTCCTCACGGGCATGGTGGGCCCAGGCCTGAGAATCTGTCCCTCCAGAGAGCGTGGTCTCCCTGGAGTGCAATGCGGGAGGAGGAAGAGGACTGTGCCTGACTGGAGCCCTTTCCTGTGCTCCTGCCCAGGGCGTGCTCTGGAGTTAGGCCCTGGCTGACATCTTCTTTACGGGGCTGCCTCTCTGACTGGCCAGGGGCAGCGGTGTCCTGCTGGGCCAGGCTGAGCTGTCCCCACCCAGAACAGGCCAGGGCATCTCCCTCACCACCCCCTCCACCCCCATTTTCAGCCATTTGCATGGCCTGTTTCCAGCTGGTGACCCTGCACTCTGGAATGGGAGGTGTGTGGCCGGGCCAGGAGGGAGTCCATGGGAGCGTTTTTTTTGGGTCAGGGTGGATCCTCTGCCACGGGTCTGGGAGGTTTTGGTCACCAGGAGAACTTATAGAGTACCTTAGCCCTGTCTCTCTCAGGAGTGGCTCTGGGACAGAAGAACATCTGAAAAATGACAGTGTGGGGACTAGGGGGTATGGCACCCTTGTACCCACCAGCTCGCTCTGCCCTGGCCCTCAAGTTTACTGGAGATGTGTACTCCATGTACAGGAGCCTTGGGTTTCCTCAAGGCAGGGGCTGCTGGTGCTGGTCACCCCAGGACTCCAGGCTCCCAATGCTTCTGGTATGTGGGCTCTGGAAGCTGCTTTCCAGTGCCAAGCTATGCCGGAGGTCGCCGATAGGGAACCCATGCTCCTGGAGCCTGGGCTGGGCCCCTCTGGTCTTGGCAGGGCTGGCTGAGTGGGGCAAACTCATTCCCCAGGGCTCAAGAAAGGACTTGGGCCAGCAGCCCTAGGGTTGTCCCTAGGGGTGTCCTACCCGTGCCCTCTGAGTGGCTTGCCATCTGCAGTGTCCTGGGACCCCAGCAAGTCTTCCATCTGCAAAGCGTCAGGTAGTTCTCGAGAAGCAGCTTTGAGCCTGGACTTTCCTAGGCTAGGTTACTCGATATGGAACTTGCAGGTTAATCTTGTATCTGCCCTCTCAAGTGCTTTCCCGACTTTTGTGGTGCTGGGACTTGAACCAAGACCTTCTCAGTACCCCTGAGGGACACTCCAGGTGCAGCTTTGGTTTTGTTTTAGAACCCTAAAAAAACCCCCAGGGGGATGAGTGCAAGACTTACTCTGTCCATCTCCCCACCCTTTTTTTTTTTGCTTTTAATGGACTATGTGCGTGTGTATTAGGATGGTGGAAGAACTGGACAGGAAGTGTGGAGTGCCTGTATTTACCTCTTCCTCATCTTGTAGCGTGCTGCCTGTCCTACCACTGAGGTTGCAGTACTGACACCTGATTATCCTCCATAGTTCACATAGGGGTTCACGCTAGGTGGTGCACATCCCAGAACAGCTTCACTGCTCCCAAAGCTCTGTGTTTGATTTGGGGGTACATCTCAGCCACACAGCACTTATTTAACATGCCCAGGACCACAAAAATTTAAAAATAAAGCTTCCATGTTCTCTGTTCAGCCCTTCCCCAGCTGCCATGACCTCGGGTGTTTCCAGTGTCTCTATGGTTTTCCTTTTTCCAAAATGCACTACAGTTGCAACATTTCAGCGTGCAGCCTGCAAGCCTCCACAGACTGGCTTCTTGAGCCTTATCTCAGAGCTGAGGTTCCTTTACATCTTCTCCTGGCTGGGGAGCAAGTGCTTTTTCCTGATTGATATCTGCTTTCCCTCCCTTTCTTTTGCAAATGAGGGCACTAAGGCCCAGGTAGAGGCAGTGCCTGCTCAAGGGGCCACTGCACCAGGGCTGAGTTTGGAGCCTAATTTGGCCTCCCTAAACCAAGGATTCAGTGCTGAATCCTTGTATGGCCAAGGCACGGGTGGAGTGATGTGGACGCCCCCATGCTGTGACCCACTTCCCGGAGTAGAGTATTAGGGATAGGCCCAAGCGGGGGTGTGTCCGAACTGGCCCCTGCCCTGGGCTTGGGCTGGGCCCAGGCCTTGTAGCCACTTAGGAATCTTATCACTCCACACCCCTGGTCTCTGAGCCCTTCCCAGAGGTGTCTGCACCTGTTTGCTTATCTCTCCTCCTCTCCACTGCCCTGCTGCCTCTGTTAACAGCACACCAACATCAGTATAATAACATCAGTATTTGAGGAGGGGCTGTGACAGGCTGGGCCCTGGGGTTTTAGGATTATTTTTAGAGGCTGTGTTGCTGTGTGGCCCAGTCTTGCTTTAGCTCCTTCCACCTGAGCTGGGACAGGAGAAGCTGCCATAGTGTCTGCACTGTGATTGGACTGAATCCTTCCATAAAGGCCCCACAGCTTGCTCAGAGCTTCAGGCCTGTGGAGGCCGGCCGGGTCTGAGCCAGGGCAGTGTAGAGCCAAGCATGGGATCTTTCCGCCAAGCCTCTCTGTGGCTTGTTTCCTTGACCCCTTCTCTGGAAGGATGTGGATCCTTCCTTGCCTCCACCCCCAACCTACTCCTGTCAGGCAGCTGTGTGTGGTCAGCTTCTGTGTGTCAGCAAGGGGTCACCTGCCTTGTGTCGCTTAATCCTGATGTGGCTTTGGCACACCAGCCTGTTTCTGTAGTGCTGGAGGCGGAGCCCAGCACATTGCACTCGTGAGGGAAATACTACCCTGATATATAACCCCACATCTAGGCCTTCATCGCTTTTGAGAAAGCTGCTTATCTGGCCTCCCACAAGCCCCAGCCCAGTCTTCTTGAAGTCACGTTAGGGTCAGCTTTTTCTGGCCAGGTATGTAGCGTAGCATGGCCCAGCCCAGCCCGTTCCCTTCTCTGCAGGCTGTTTCTTGCCCCTGCACTCCCTTTCCTTCTTTCATCTCCAGGGACTCCTTCCAAGACGAAGAACTTGCTGTCTTGTTTTCTCTCGTTTCCAGCTACCAAAAAGCTCCTTTCCTGTATCCCCTCAGTGCCGGAGCCAGGTTCCCTACAGTTCTCCTGTCCATTTTTTTTTCTTCTGTCTTTTTTCAATGTCCTTTTACAAGCGTGGCACATACAATATTCCTTATAGAGTTGGTGCCATCATGGTCATTGCTCTGTGCACGGTTCTGAGGCACCAAATCCACCCGAAGAGTTCCACTGCGTGGCATCGCCACTGCGCATGTCCAGAACTTCTCCATCCTCCTGCAGACTCCGCCCTCATTCCTGATACACCTCTCCCCTCCCCCAGTTCCCGGTGGCCTCTGTGTGCAAGGCCTGGCCGGTCCAAGCCCTTTGCCAAGAAGGAGGCACGCATGTAAAGTCTTTTCGTGCCTGTCACTTCATAGAGTGTTTTCAGGATTCACCGTGGATCCTTGCCCAAAACGTCCCTCCTGGCTGAGTGACCTTCCAGGACCAGTGTGGACCATATTCTCTATCTGTTAATGGACCTTATGACTGTCTATTGTCTGCCTTTTCACTGCACTGGTACCTTCTCTCTCCCCACCCCCTAGGTATCCTTTGTTATCTCTCCTTTCCTAGGTGTGGTTTTCTCAGGGCATTGAACCAGCACCATGAAACTCCCACCCTATCCCAAGATTCTGTTTATCTGGAGTGCTTTCGCATGTCCCTCCCTCGGTCCATCTGATTCTCATTATCTGTGGGAGTTGTTTGAGTTAGGCTTTCACTCTGTAGTTTAGTCATGCTTTAAACTCACTGTGGAGCCCAGGCTGGCCTTAAACTCATAGTGATCTTCCTGCTTCATCCCCCTGAGTGCTGGGATTTTATTTATTTATTTATTTATTTATTTATTTATTTATATTCATTATTATTATTATTTTTGCAGAACCGGGGATTGAACTCAGGCCCTTGCGCTTGCCAAGCAAGCTCTTATCCTACTGAGCCATCTCTCAGGCCCCTCAGTGGTGGGATTGATTACAGGCATGTGCTGCACACCTGATATTATTATGTTTTATAAAGTCATTGTGAGCTCTGAATTAGCAAATAACAAACCTTTATTCCTAGGAAGAATACAGGGTTAGAGTCCTACAAGCCTCTAGTCATAAGAATTTTGTTAATTTATAAACTGTTTCAAAACAAAAACCCTTGGGACTTAGAGCCAGTGGAATGGTAATTTGTGCCTGAATGAAGCCTACCTAACATGTATTTTCTTTTTTAAAGGCGTCTTTCTCTCTCTTTTTAAAAAATGTATTTGGTTGTCGCAGGGGTTTCACTATGCAGCTCCGACTTGTGATCCTCCTGCTTTCAGTCTCCCCAGCGCTGGGATTATAGGTGTGCATCACCGTGCCTGGACTCTGGCCAGCTCAGCCCACCAGGGGGGGTGGGGCTGGCACCCCATGTGGTGCTGGGGATGGAACCGAGGTCCCTGAGTTTGCCTAAAGTGGCACATTAGTTCACTGAGCTAGTTCCCCGGCCCCTAACATGTATTCTCTCCACGAGGCGTATGATGATCTTTTTTGATTAGAATACTAGACAGCACTTTGCTTGGGGCCATTTTATTTTATTTGCTTTTAATAATATCCAGGTCTATCTGTCTGTCTTCAGTACTGGGGCTTGAACATGCTGGTAAACACTATACCATTAAATTTTTTCATTAACTTTTGAGACAGGATCTTGCTAAATTGCTCAGGATCTTGCTAAATTGTTCAGATTGTCTTTGAATTTGTGATCCTCCTGCCTTAGCCTGCTCAGTAACTTGGATTAGAGATGTGTGCTTCCAGGCCTGGCAAGAATATTCATTGTATTCTTGCTGTTAAAGTGGAGATTTTACTGGTACAGTGCTATGTGTCCTCTCTCATTTTTTTTTTTTTTTTTGCAGAACCGGGGATTGAACTCAGGCCCCTGCGCTTCCAGGGAAGCGCTTATTCCACTGAGCATCTCCCTGGCCCCTCTGTCATTCTTAAAAGGTTAACATAAAGAGATAGAAATAGCTAAGCACAAGGAGCATATAATAGACATATGCTCCTTGCTATATCTGGGCTTGTATATATATACCAATTGGTAAGATATACCAATTTTTTTTTTATTGTTTTATGTTTTCAGTACAAAGTCTCACTACATAGATCAGACTCGTAGTTATCCTGTTTTCAGCCTCCCAAGTGCTGGGATTATAGGTATGCACCACCACGCCCAGTCTGTGGGCTAATGTTTTGTAATAAATTAATTTATGGCTTGTTCCTTCATAAGTGCTCACTCACAGATAATTAGTATTTTCTGTCAATAAATGTCACACGCAACTTAAATTTTTGTTTTAAAAATATTTTTTTGTTTAACTCAGCTAGTGGACTACAAAATTCAACTAAACATAATGCTCTTTAAAGAAATTAGACCCAACACAGTGAAAAGACAACCCAAAGAGTAGGAAAAAATTTTAGCCCACTGTCCATCAGAGGGCTTATATCTAGAACATTTCAAGAATTGAAAAAAAAATCAGAGCCCCCCAAATTCAAAGAGAATGGACATGTGAGATGAATGCATACTTCTCAGATGAAGAAATACAAATAGCAAATATATGCAAAAATGTTCAGCACGTGACCTAGTCCGGGCGTGGATGCTCTTTCTCCATGGAGGTTGCTATTGTGGAGCTGAGCAGGGCTGAGATGATGTGCCTCCCCCCACAGATGAGTGTCCACTCCCTCAGGGCTTCCTTCCTCACCTCTGCTTGCAGGGCCAGCCCCCCAAGGTCCCCTCCTTCCCTCGCACTAGCCAGGGGCTCTGCGGCTTCCCTAGCTCCTTGTTCCCTGAGCTCCAGCTGGGTCCTGTTACTCAGCTTCCCTCGTAGCTCCCGTGCCAGTCATTTCCTTCTCCAGTTGTCCATACAGGTTTTATCAAAATAGAAAGCTTGGTGGTGGGTGGGAGAGGTGTCTGAGGCAGGGCTCCGAGCTGGGGGTCTGAGTGTTGCCCCTTGAGAGCCTGCTTTGCACACACAATGCTTCTGCTGGGGGGCCTCTGTGTCTTCTGTGAAGTGGGGTACTCCTCGATATCTCAGGAACAGGTTGGGAGGGGTAACAAAGGTGTAGTCAGGTGCCTGGCCCAGTGCTGGGCACACAGTAGGTATCAGATGGTAGCTTGTGGAACTTGGGAGGCTGAGGCAGGACCATCACTGTGAGTCTGAGGCCTGACCGGACTACATAGGGAGTTCAAGGTCAGCCTACTGAACTACATGGCAAGGCCCTGTCTTAAAAACATGGACAAACAAAAATGGTAGCTTGTGGTACTGATGTCCTGGGTACCTCCTTGACACCTGGTCTCCATAGGGTCATCTGTCAGGGACAGGCCGTGTGGAGGCAGGCATCCCTGCTGGGGAGGTGGCTGTACCACCTGCAGGGTGGCCTCTCCTCTCCTGTCCCCTCAATCCCATCATCGGAGTCATAGTGAAGTGTGGAAGAGAGGTGAGACACAGGCAGTGCTTGCTGGGGCCAAGGGAGAGCTCAACCAGTGCTGTTGTGTCACGCTGTATGCTTCACACCCACACAGCTGTATCCTACTACTCAATAGATGTTTGTTGATGG
>NDGN011147748.1:0-10834 GCA_002564285.1 Tympanoctomys barrerae | reverse complement strand
CAGCTCAGCCCACCAGGGGGCGGGGCTGGCTGGCATGTGGTGCTGGGGGATTGATCCGCGGTCTCTGTACTTTGCTAAGCTTGTTCTAAATAGGTGCGTTAGACCACTGAGCCATCTCACCAACCCCATGGAAAGTGAATTTGAATAAAATGTTACTGTAATCTGAAAGCTTGTGTTCCTCCAAAATTCACGTGTTGAAACCTAAACCCAGGGCAACGGTACTTGAGTGGGAGCCTTACAAAACGATCAGGTGATGAGGGTGGGGCCCTCGTGAACTGGACTAGTGCCCCTCAAAAAGCAACCCTGGAGAGCTTGCTCACCCTTCCTGTCACAAGAGAAACCAGTTTGGATGGCTCTATGAAGTAGGAGGTGGTTCCCCACTGGACTCTGACTCTGCTGGTACCTTGCTCTTCCAGCCTCTAGAATTGCGAGGGAAGTCACTATTCTTTATAAGCCGCTTGGCAGTGACATTGTGTTATAGCAGCCTGAATGGACTAAGATAAAGAAACAGTGGTGGAGTTGAGGGAAGGGTGGAAACTAAGTAAGCAGTTCTGGAGGTAGCAGATGAGGTGGGCTTGGGGTGTCTGTGGTAGAAGGTGAGGAGGTGAGCTCTGTGCCTACGTGGACATAGAATCATGTTTGCAGCAGATCCTGGCACAGACACACAGTAGGTTCCCAATAAGCACCCGCTGATTAGGACCATTTGTACTCCTATAGTTCCCTCAAGGAGTCTTTCTCTTCCCCACCCCACACCCATTCCCTACAGGCACCCCTCTTCCTACTTTCTGAAGGCCCGCTGTCTGGAAGAATTTTCCACGAGAAACTCTTTGGAGCGGTTCTTCCTGCCCTCCAGGATGAGCCAGACATTCTCCCTGGTTTCGCCCCCGTTGCCCGTTTCTATGACAATCTCGTAGGCTGCAATGGAGGAAGTGGGAGAGGGTCAGTGGGGGGAAGCAGCCACCCACCTCGGGGAGCACAGCAGCTGCCCACCTTGGGGAGCATAGCAGCCACTCTCTCAAGGCCTTTTGTTTGACCCTGAACCATGATCTGGGAATGGAAAGGCAGATCAGAATGGCCACAGGCAGGAGGTGTCAGGAGAACTGTCCAGTTCTGTGGCTAGGGTGAGCCTTCCTACGTTATTTATAGTAGCAATCTCTTTGCTGGTGAATTTGGGAGTTTCTGGGACTGAAGTTGTAGGTGGGGATGAGTTCTTGAGAGATACTGGGGCCTGGCTCTTGGGACGGGCAAATCACCAATGATGCAACACAGAGATCATATGCTGAGAAGGTAAGGGAGAAGTGGAGAGAGTGGGACCCAGCTTGGGAAAGCAGTGGAGAAAGTCTTAACAGGAAAAGGACCCCAGGAGACCCCTGAACTCATCCAGCATGCAGTCCCATCCTGATGCCTCATAGCAACCTCTCTGCCCTGCTGTTCTGCTCACTATGTCTACACAGATGCTTGTTCATGCGGCCTTTGTCCAGTAGGTACCCAGTGTGAAGAATGGACCCTACTGTGGTGACACTAGAACTCACTCCACAGCCCTAGGTGTAAACACTGAGCATATCATGAGGCACAGCATGATCACCTAGCGAAGAAGGGTGAATTGCTGTGGAGTGAGAGGAAACTGGCTCCCCTGACCTCCCCCACCTGAACTGCTAGAATTTTCTCTCTTGCCCTCTCCAGACTCTCGCCTCTTCACCCCTGCCTGAGGTTTCCACAGAGCTCCTTCCCTCTGTAGGGCATGGTTTTGCCAGAGTGGCTTAATTCACTCTATCCTTTCCTCCTTACCAAAATGCCACCTTCTCAGGGAGGCCCACCCTGACCACCATGATTAAAATTGTAACCCAATTCCCTGGCTTACCTTACCTCTTGTCATCTCTTGTGCTTATCAACTTATAACATTCCATGTCATTTTTTGTTTATTACCTTTTATTAATAAACAAAATTCTTATCATCTATTGTTTTGTTATATATTTGTTTATTGCTGATCCTTGAATGTGAGCTCCATGAAGGCTGGAACCAGCCTTTTGCTCACTGATAGATTCCGACATGCCTAGAACAGTCCCTGGCACATTTTAGGCCCTCAAATATTTATTAAGTGAAGGAGTGAATGATAGGGCTAATCACAGGAAGCTTGAAGAAAGTGGGGGCATTTGAACATGGCCTTGGTGAAGAGCCAAGGTTACAGTTGACAGAAGTTGGGCAGATGTTCCAGGCAGAGGGAAGAATACGGGCAAAGATTCTGAGGTGGTCCAATGTGCACAGCCCCTGTTCCCCAGGGACCAGGCTGGGAATGTAGCTTACATACAGAGGGAAAAAAAGTAGTCTGGAGTAGCCCCATACATTTAGTTCTTGGGGATGCCCATGAGTCCTTAAGGGTTTGGGATTCTGGATCCCCAGGAATCACTCTATCTCTTGGCTTACATCTCAGAGACAGGATTGAGACAGTGGTGGTGAGGGCTGCTAAGCCTTCAGCCCAGTGTTTCCTCAGTTCTGACCTCTCAGCAAGCTCTTTGCCCTTGTGACTTCTGCCTGGGAGAGTCCCTGCTGTCTGAAACAAATAGAATGTACCAGGCAAAGAGGCAGGTAGCCTGTGCCAGAGAAAGAGGACCACACAGCCCTGCAGCAGGAAGGCGCTTTGCAGCCAGATGCCGGCCCAGGAACTAAGCCGTCACACCACAGGGCTGTCCCACTGCCACTGTGTTTTCCCAGCAGAAGCTAAGAAATGCTCTGTAAGCAGACCTTGGTGACTTCAAGGTGGCTCCTGGGTTCTGTGAAGGAAATAGTTTGTCAGCACCTAGAAGAGGAAGCAGCAAGCACTAGGCAGCTCCGCCCTAATAATCACAGTGAACTTGGATAGATGCGAGACAAGATGCAGGTGCCATGCATATGCATTCCAGCAAATCATTTTCTGGTGATCCTGAGAGTTGGGATTCTAAGTGAGCAAACATGAAGGTTAGAAACAAAGGCTACTAGCTGATCAAAAGTCACTGGGCACGTGCCGCAACGGTGGGGTCTGGTTTTATTCACACGTGTCCCCTGAAGTCAGAATAGGGCATGGTTTCTGGGTGTTTAACATGGGTTTGCCACATGTTACTTGGATAGGTGTAGCCGTGGGTTGGAGTGTCTGGCTCAAGCTGCATCCATGATAATCCCCAGGGTAGACCTCCAGAGAGCGCAAGTGTGGCCGCCTGGCTCCAAGGGCAGCTCAGAATGTGCTGTGCTGCCCCCTGCAGGCTGGTGGCAATGACACATCTGTCCAGGCCCTCTTCTGGCTGATGCTCCTGCCTTCCTATCTCCCACAACCACAAATCCTTCAAGAACTAATACCTCCCTCTGCAAACTCCCTGCCAACCTAAGTCCCAAGGGGCTCGGCAGCTATTTGGCTGTTTGGAAATCTGAGACTGTGACTCAGCGATTTTGGTCTAAGCTTTGCAAATCTCTTCTTCTTACAGCACCAAATGCCTGAGAAGCCTCTATTGCTTATCGTTGCTATTGTATTATATGAGTGGTGTGAGGTTCCCCTTCTCACTGTATTGTGAGGCTCTGAGGAAAAGGACCACGTCTTCTATTCACTGGGCATTAACTTACTGAGCATTTATGAGACCCCAACTTTACCAGCATTGCAGAGAATGACATACCTGAGTAAGGTTGTCCTTCATCTGTGGGGCATTTTAGGTAATACAGAGAGACTAACACAAGTGTAAAGATCAATAAAAACACTCTAGAGTCACAAGATAGTGTGCATCACTTATACCATTCACAAAACTGGGCATCTGGTGACTCCTCAGGAAGTACAATGATGAAGCTGGGGGCTCACCCTCTAAATTCTCCTATAGAAAAATTGACAAATATATGGTCAGCCTTGATTTAAATGTTCTTAGGCACTCAGGGCTGGCTATCTCTCAAGACAGCTATTTTCATCAGTGGGCAGTTTGGCTAACCTGGCACAGATAGGTAGGTGCCTTCACCAACCATGTATACTTCCCTTCCACAGCGGAAGGTGGTTCTGCACAAGAGGCTGCCAGTCAGGGACCACAGCTCCCAGGTGCTCTGGCAGAGCCACATGACTAGTATTCACCAATAGAATGTGAGTTATTGTGGTGGGATGGCAGGGGAGGCTTTCTCCAGGATCTCTTCCCTTCTGCAAGAAATGTGGGAGCTACATGTTGGAAATGGCAGATACTTTGATGGAAAGAACTTTGGTCTTTAAGTTACACCACGGAAGACCACCTATTAAGCACTCACACAGGACTATAGATTACAGGAGGGAGCAAAAAATTCTGCTGAGCTGACACACTGAAATCTGGGGGAGCTTACCTCTTAGTAGCAAAGATTGGAAAATAAGGTTGGAAAAATCTCCTCTTTGCATTGGTTCTGCCTTTTGTGAGCCTTCCTCCAGGGGGCTGGCCCAGACTGTGGTATGTGTACTAAGAACACCTTCCTGAGCCTTGATGACCGGCCACCTTCAGGACATCTTTCCCTTTAAATATCCCCTGGAGGAGGGACAGAAAGTGGCCAATGGAAATACTTGCTCCTCTTATGTTGTTTCTAGGAAGGCTGGCTACTGAGTGTAGCCATTGCCACAGGCATCAATTGAATTTAGTTCATGTTATAAAAATAAACCAGGGAGGACTTCACACTGAACTGCACAGCCCAGCACAGCCTGCAGGTCAGGATGAACTTGTCCCCAGTGAGTTTCCTGCTACCTAATTATTTCCTGTGATTCAAGGCCATGAATTGACACCAGTATTTTCGCAGTTCCAGACTCACCAAGCAACACTGAGGTGTGTACTAAGGCACCGGCCTCCCATAGCATCTCCCTCCTCGAGCTTCTGACTCTGCCAAGCTGTGTCATGGTACTTCCCACCTCCTCCCAAGCCCAGCCTCCTCTAGCATGAGGCCTCAGCCCAGGCATCACAGCACAGCCAGGCCCACACAGTCTCCACATACTGGTCTCCTCCAGCTCTTCTCGGATCTCATTGTTGGCACACGGAATGTCACGAACTGTCTGCCTGTCACCCTCACTCTTGGAGAGCCAGCGGTCACACTGGAAGCGGAAGGTCTCATCGCGGGAGTTGTCCTTTACATCCACATAGCTCAGGTGCCAGCCAGGAAATATCCCTGTGGGAAAGACATCACTGGGTCTGGGGGCTGCAGGTGCCCTCTGTCCTTTGCTGGCCTCCCTGCCCGTGAACCACGGGTTGTGCCTTCTTAGATAAGTTTTCTGTTCTGGCCTCGTCAAGACATAGTTTACTTGTCGGTGAAGGACTGGGTCAGTTTAGGTGGTCTCTGAGGGCTCCTCCAGCCTGGTATAGTCTCTTGGCAAAACCTTTAACTTGGGGCTCATAAATACCTAGGGATTTGTGTGAGATATTTAAAAGCCCATGGCCCTAAGAAATTGTGCTATAATTGTGCACGGACATTTACCAGGGAGAAGGCTCATGCCATTCATCAGATACACAGTGAGGGTCTCTAAGATATAGCTCTTGTTGGAGTTTCTAAAGCTGAAAGATGGTGTCTATTATTTCCTGGCATAGTGTTCACCAAGAGCCTGCCCATTTTCCTCTCAAAATCAGTTCAGATACCAGCACCTTGAGGAAGTTTTCCTGAATGTCCTCTAGCAACCATGAGGCAGCATCAGATGTCTTCCTCTGTGCTCCTATAGTATCCTATACATCTGCCTTGGCCACACCCTGGCAACCTTAGACTGTCACTGTTTACGGGCCTCCTCTCTCAGACCAGGAGGGTGGAGGGGAGGAGCTGAGTCTTATTGGATTCTACTTCTTTAATATCTAGCATGAAAACTCAGGTAAACATTCATTCCGTGAGTGATGAATGCATGAATGAATGACTCTGTTATGACTTTGGGGTCCAGGATAGGTTGCTAAAGTTTTTTTTTTTCAGAACTGGGGATTGAATGCAGGCCCTTGAGCTTGCCATGCAAGCACTTATTCTACTGAGCTATCTCCCCTGCCCCTAGGATGCTAAATTTAACAAGTCTTCGCCTGACCAGAAATATAGAACTGCTGCTTGTCTACCATCAGGGCTTCCTTCTCAGAAGCAGCCTGCCATGGTCTGATAAGCAAATCTGAACTGATGCACATTTGTTGGGACAGTTGCATGACATTACATCATGCACTGCTTCTGTTACTCTCCACGAAAGTCCTGGAGCATGCTGTATGCCAAAAAGCCCATGTAGGGCCAAATCCGGGCTCTGGCAGATGACAGCAATTTACTGCAATAAATTTACTGTTTATCCACAAGATAATCCTACAAGGAATGCGTGGATATGTTCTATTCCCATCCATCATCTTTTCTTGTCTCCTGGGGTTGTGAGGACAGCCACACTGTCCCCACCAGAAGGCTTTCTGTAGGACCAGACACTGCTCAAATCAACAGCCATTGATAGATCCTGCCTCTGGTCTCATGGGTCTTATAAACACAGACACACAAGGATGGACCAATATTTCCAGTCACCCCGACTGCCAGGGACAGATGTCAGGATGTGCAGGCAGAGGATACACGCTGGCATCACTCCAGATTTTCAAAGTGCTTCTTATTTTTTTGTAAACACACATCTTCACTCAAGTGGGAAACAGTGAGTGCTGAAACAATTAAGCTAAACTTTAAAACACTTCTGTTGAATTAAACAGTGATGAGTTATTTCATCAACAAACTTGTTTTCTTAGCTCAATAAATCTCTTTTACTTTTCCACATTGTATCTGTCCCATCTGTAAGTTTGCAAATTGGCTGCTTTTTGTGATGTTTCCTGATAGTATTCTGAAACCGATAAAAGTACTTAGCGAGCTTCAGTGCATCCCATCTGGAAATGAGGCAGATGAGACTGATTGAAGCCTTTTCTCATAGGATACAAGGGGAGGAACATAGAAAGAAAGAGTCAGGTGAGAGGAAGGCAGAACAAAAGAAGACACACCGTTGGCGCTCCTGGAAGCTGTCCCAATGGAAGAGAATTTTTTGTCCCCTGTTCTCTACCCTTCCCCATGTATGTGTTGTTTCGCTCCATCTCAATTCTCTTTTCAAGTCAGAAGATTCAGCGAAGGAACTCCTTCCTTGGTATGCATCAGGCTGAGCCCAGTTCTTCTCATGTGAAAGAAGCATGATGCTCAGCTTCATGCTCACTGCTGCCTTACTTGCCCTGGACTGGAAATGTCGGGTGTGACTGACAGGGTTCGTACCACAGGTCTGTCCTACTATGAATCTGTCAATCACTCAGGTACAAGCAGTGTCATCAGACGGATGCCCTGTGGCTGGCTTTTGCAGGTGAAGACACTGGGAATGTCGACAGAGCCAGTGACAGGGTGGTTAACTGTGTGGCCCATGCTAGCCTGACCACCCTTGCAAAATAATTAGGAAAGTGTCTCAAACTGAGTCTCAGAATTCATTTTTATACAGTCTTCTCTTGTAGGGTTTTGCTCTATTTTCCCTTCACTCTTTAGTGCCTCGCTTACTTGCTTCTCTGTCCCGTCTTCATCACAGTGGCTTGGCATTCTGTTGCATGTACACATCACACACTGGCTACCTCGATCCTGTTGATGGCTAACTGGTTGTTCTCCAGACCTGCACTCCCACACAACACTACAGTCAACATCCCTCTCTGCATATCATAGTGGTCTTTTAAAAGCACTATCCAGACTTTGTCATTTCCCCATATAAACCCCTCCAGTGTCACCTTCAGAATCAAATACAAGCTGCCCCCCAACAACTACATGTCATAATCCCTTTCTTCTCCTCTGATTCCATTCTGCACCAGTCACAACTTCACTGACTGTCTTCCACCTACACTGAGCTTCTTCTTATGCCTTGACACATGAAGCCCTGTCTTGCCTGGGGAACTTTGCATTCACTGCGCTGTCTGTCTGGAATGATGTTCCCCAGGCTCAGAATGCCAGCACTGTCTCATCACTGAGGCATCAGACCGAATGTCCTCTCTTTGGGAAAGCCCTTGTTAATGGCCCTATTTGTAGGAGTTTACTCGTGCTCAGTTACTTGCTATCCATCACCATATACCCACTTGACAGTCTGAAATATTTGGTTTTATTTCCTCATATATTGTGTTAACTGTGTCTTTCTGCTAGGTTGTGAGTTCAGTGAACAGGAGGTTTGCCTCCTCTATCTACTACTATGTTCCAGTGCTTTGAATGGCACTTGGCACATTATCAAATAAATGTTTATTGAATACATAGGTGTGCAATAGGATTGAATAGGGAATTACAGGGAAAAATGGCACTGGAGAGGGAGATTTAGGGTCAGAGGGGAAGAATTTATAACATGATAAATTCTAGTTATAAGTGGCCTGTGCAAGTAGAATTATTTTATCCCAAACATTCCAAAGTTTACTTTCACAAAAGGGGTTAGAATCTATGAACCAGGGTGGGGTCTTAGTCTTCCCAGGTAATAGATGGCAGTCCCTGAGCAGGGCTGGTGCTGGCAGAAGGATCCCTGGAACTTCTGTGTACCATTTCCTGCCTATGGCTCCTCAGTGGCTTTCCCAGTCTGGTAGAATAAAGGGCTCTGTGTTTATGTCCTCTTAAAAATAAATCTCTTATCCCAGTGAAATGGACTTACTAGGCCCTCCTTTGGCATTTCCTCCCCCTCATCATGGCTCCAAGCTATTGTCTAGCCCCAAAGTCTTGCTTGTCCTCAGGACAACCTAGCTCTTTCTCCCCTGCGAAGCCCACAGTCTTCTTTGCTTACCTAATCTCTTGGTCATGAGCACAGCTATCTTTGGAAATCTTTGCTATTTTGGCCAGAAGTGTGTCATAATTCTTTTATGACTATTTTTATATGGATGCTTGACTTTTCCAGTTACATTCTGGGGAGTAGGAACCCTGTCTGATGACCTTTTAATTATAGTGCAGGATTATGGACTTCGGGTTCAATAGACATAGAAGTGACACATTATCTTTACTTTGAAAAGTGAACTGTCAGTTTTTTGTTCCAGTGCAAACTACCAAGAATTCTTCAATAAAAAGATTCACTTCAGCAAGGAATTCCTTTACTTAAAACAACCTATGGCAAGCTAACAATTCATCTGGATAACTCACATTTCTCCTTGGCTTGAAGTGAGATAGTCACCACATTGCCTCACCTACAGAAGAATAGAAGAATGCAGCTATTATCGTCTAAGAGGTCACCAGGTGAGATCCTTAAATTTGGCAGATCTAGGTTCTAGTCTCGGTATACCCGCTGAACTGAACACAATATTATATCTCCATGTCTTAGTTTCCATACTCGGTCACTGTGAGGGTTAAAATAGATGATCTCTGAGGTCTTTTATATTTCTATGAATTTGCATTATTCAAAAGGAAACATATCAGTTCCTGTCACGGTTTAAAAAATCTTCATCTTACCAGAGCTTTAATTGAACCAGAAGAAGTAAGAAGAACAAGATAATTTAGAAAATAAACACTTGGTTTATAATTTGTTCACTCTTGTTAAAGCTATCAAGGTAATTGGAATTAAGGGGAATAATTAATTATTTATCTTGATTTTTCCTCTATAAATTATTTTTCATGGTGATCAAATAGCCTCAGGGGTGATGTGTTTTAAAGAAAAATTCCAGCTAGTAAATACATAAGAAGTGATAGAATTATAAAATCACATTTGTAGCTTTCATTGGTCATCACTTGATGAAGCCATGCAGGGGTCATAAAGGAAATTTACAATGGAGCAATGAGGCTGGCATCTCCTCTGTTTGCTTCTGCTGTTAGCATCAGTGAGAGGTACACATCGACCTACTTCACTTTACATCAGTACGCAGTATTTCTTTAGTACAAATTATGGAGGTAATATACATACATCCTGTGTACTTCATACAGTTGGAGGACATGTACATATTATACATGTCAGAAAATTTTGTTATGAAGGGCTGGGGAGATGGCTTAGCAGTCAAGTGTCTGTCTGGCAAGTGCAAAAACCCAGGTTTGGTCCCTGGTACTACATGTGGGTACAGGCACGCTGAACTAACCACTGCAACTGGGCATGGTGGCACATGCCTGTACATTGCTGGGGAGATTGAGACAGGAGGATCAGTACGAGTCCAAGCTGTGTAGTGAGACCCTGTACAAAATAAATGTGTAAATGAATGATTAAAAATTTAAAAAAATTAAATTTTGTTATGAAGTGGAAATTTAATGATACAAAGAGATCACTGGTAAGCATGACATTGGTGGTGTGATTTTGTAAGAACATATCCATTTTAGAAAGAGAACAAGAACTGTGGCCAGGCATGGCAGCACATGCCTGTAATCCTAGCACGCTGGGAGACTGAAGCAGGGTTGCAAATTTGAGTCTAGCCTGAGCAGTTTAGCAGGATTCTGTTTCAATATATATACAAATGTGTATTTATATTTACATATGCATATAAGTTTAGGTTTCCATGACATAAGGTTTAGGATTTAATTTCATATCTTCCAGCAAACAAAAAAGAAATCAAGAGAGAAAAAGAAAAACAGTGTTAAAGCTGATGTGATAAATCATGATAGCTGTTGAACTTGGGTGCTGGGTACAAAGACGTCCATTACACTATTTCCCTCACTTTTGCGTATGCTTAACCCTTTTCAAAACTGAACTTTTGCTCCACAACAACCCAAAATGGAAAGATAGATTCAGGGAAAGAGAAGATTGCTGGGCTCTAGCTGAACATTTGTAACTTTCCTCATATGATATTTATTTAGCATTTATCAGCTTTTCTGTGGACGACTGTAAAACAAATATTTGTCTTTATAAATTTCTTTTTCTTTTATAATTTTATTTATTTATTTATTTATTTATTTATTTAGTGTGTGGCCAGCTCAGCCCACCAGGGGG
>NDGN011147710.1:0-10404 GCA_002564285.1 Tympanoctomys barrerae | reverse complement strand
GGAGATCCTGGAAAACTTGGTCCTTCCTGCCATTTGCTTTCTTTTTCATAAGTTTCTCAGTCTGTTACAAATGGCTAGCTCTCAGCTAAGGGCCATCCGAGTCTGGGAACTTCCCCAAACTCTAAGATGCTGAGAAGACAACGGGCCCTTGTCCTTGACCCTAGAGCCGCCACTGCCTGCATTGTTTGGGATCAGAAGTTCTATTTCCTGTATGATGTGGCAAGAAAAAGCTAATATGAGAACTTTGTCTTGAGATCTGAGATCATGTGAGCCCCAGGACCTCGAGTTGTATCAACTCAGAAATGTGAAATGCTTCTGGAAACAGAAACGGCGTACTCTTCCATCCTGTGCAAGGCTCTTTTTTACAAAAAAAAATTTATGAGGTTAAAAACAAGAATTATAGTTGACAAAGTATTGAATACTTAGTTCAAGACTGAAATTGGAAGGTAGAGAGAAAGACTTGCATGGTTCATTTGCATTGAACTCTAACCGGGAAATCAACAGAAATAAGCAGAGAACTTAATCCCAGCGTGGGAGGCACATGGACTCTTCTGGGCTTGTGTTACCCGGACTGGAGCTATGGTAGCGTTCCCTGGCGGGACAGCCCACACCAGGAGTCACTGCCCTCTGCCCTCAGGCCTCTTTGTGTTCCTCGTGGCCACAGCCAAGGGTGGCTTGTACCCTCATAGAAACTTGAGAGGAAAGATCAGAGACTGAGTCCCGGGAGTCGCGCAGCGTGGAGCCTGCGCTTTGCCTGCTTCAGGGACTCGCGGGGAGAGGAGCGCGTTCCTCTTGCTGTTGACTTGCTCAGACACCTGGGCGTTCTGTGCTCGTGTTGTCCTGAACACCAAGTTTTCCCAGATGTCTAACAGTCGCACCAAACTCGTGGAGCCCGTGTCTTTGCCTGCCATGGCCAGCGTGCTCTCATTGCTTTAGCAGATACTAGCAGATGGTGCCGGTGCTCACCCGTGTCTCTTGTCTCTTGCCCGTGGGTGTCCCCCAGCACTTCGCCTGGCAGTATCTAGCTCTCTTTACCTGGAGGTTTCTCTGCCTGCCCTCCACCTCCCTCAGCAGGCCGAGGACCTGGGGCTCCCTGTCTAAGGTGAAGTTCCTTACAAGCCTTTCTGTCCCTCAGGCGTGAGCTGCCCTGAGCTGCGTTCAGTCAGTTTCCTGCGTTCTCATGGGACGGAGCTCCCAGGGCTGACTGGTCTGATGGGTCTCCTTTCTTTCCCTGTGTCCATCCCCTCCCCGCCTGTGTTTCCTGCACCTCCCAAGTGAACCACCTTCGCCGCATCCTCCCTTGGTGTCTGCTTCTGGGGAGCCCCAACCCCTACTGTGCACCAGGCACCGAGCCAGGAATTCATTGTCTGAAGAACCATTGCGTTACCAGACCTCAGACGCCGGCGACAGGCTGGCGGGGAGACATTTGTTGAGAGTTTGAACGTCTAGTCTAACAACTTACATCATAGAATTAGTGTGAGGTTTAAGCTTATAAAACTCTTAAAATAGCACCTGGCATATGGTAGCAACGAGGTAATTATTAGCTATTATATTTATTACTCTGATGAGCTAAGGCAGTGAGTGTTTAGCAGCTCCTCGTTCAAATATCAATTCCATGCAAAAGGAGAACAGCTCTGAAGGAGGAAGAGATTTGCTGTTGCTTGACCTACCTAGCTCTGAGACCAGAGCTCGGTAGGCTTTACAGGTGGCAGGGGAAGGAGACGGATGGCGGCCAGGATGCAGGCCAGCGGGCCGCCTGCGTCCAGTGCTCCCCAGAGCACAGTGGGAGTGGGGAGGGTCGCACTCACCCATTTACTTTGTTATCACTTTAATGCATTTATTCAATGCATTTGAATTTAAGTCGGAGTTCTGAAGGTCACGGAGGCTTCCTGGTAGGAGAACATCTGTTTACAAGCCGGTGGCCTGGGGTGAAACATTGCAAGTGCTTGGGAAGAACATGTATGCATGTCAGAAACCTGCAGACGGCTCCTTCTGTCCCGGGAGCGCGGAGAGAGAGGTCAGGGAAGAGGGACTTCCAGGCTGAGCTCCAGCAGACAGGATCCTGTAACCTGTGCCATCTTCACTTCACCCCCACGTCCCCGCTTATGGCTTAGACCTAGATGTTCCTAAAGGTCCCAGCTGCTCACAGGCAGGGCTTCGGGAGGTGACTGAACTAAATGGGTGATATAGCTGTGAGGAGGTAAGGTCTGGTGGGAAGAGAAGAAGCACTGGTTACAGCCTTGAAGGGCTTGGGGCCCTTTCTGCTGTCCCCTTCTCTGCCTTCAGGCTGCCCAAGGTGAGTGGCTACCTTCCCTACAGGCCCTTCCCCTACAACACTTCCGCCTGGAGCTGGCCGCCTATGAACTGAAACTTCTAAAAACTGTGGGCCAAAATAAACCTCCCCTCCTTTAAATTTGTTTACATGGGGCATGATATCCCATTGTCCACGAAAGTGACTAAGATCGATTAAGTGACTAAGGACCAGAGAAGTGGGGTCATTGCTACTAACTATCTGGCCTTGTGGCTCAGAAGCCTAGGGAAGTGGATCCAGGAGGGAATTTGGGAAGGTGCGGAGATGCTGACTAGAGAAGTCCTTGAATACTGCAATCCAAGCCTGATGGGAGATTCAGGTCAGGGCACAGAAGACCAGAATGCTGATGAAAAGACAGGTAACAAAGATGGGGTGCAGGGTGGTTCAGCAGGAAACGAAGATGCTATTCGCAGCTGGATTCTAGGCTGTGCATTCTATGCACAGGAAGAAAAATTTGTCTAGGTCTTGCTCAAGTCCTGAGTCTTTGTGGAGACTAAGATTAAGGGTGGTGGACTAACTAAACTCATAAATAAATGTTCATGGAAGCCCACTGTTGGAGTTGTGGAGTGAGTACAATTGGAAGCTTTTAGGTAGACCTGTCACAAGAAGCAAGATCAATAAACAGAGGTGAGTAATTTGAAAGTTTCTGCTGCTGGCCAGGAAGGAAGTGCCAGTAAGAGTGGGGCCTACAAAGTGGAGGAGAAACAGAGCTTGGTTGCTAAAATGATTTGCAATAGACAGAAGCTGAGTACTTTATCACAGCACAGCAGGAAGGATATCTGGGGAACCCCACCCTCCTCAGGCTCAGGCATACACAAGCAAAAGGCTGCTTCAAGAAGAGACCCTAAGGGGGCCCAGCTCGTTCAGTGCCACCTGAAGGGGTTTCTACGAGCTTAGCCATCCAAGCACCCAGAAACTTCTGCATCTATGATTCAAGGGGGCCTGGCTGCTGCACAAGCTGGCATCAGGTCTTCCTGTCATCCACATGGTGCTGGTCTAATGGACATGCAAAATGAAAGAGCTGTGGGGTCAGGAAGACTTCCACCAAGATTTCAGAAGAAGGCCTTCAAGGCCAAGGCAGTGAGCCTCTGAGGGGAAGTGTGTGAAGCACTGAGAGTGAAGCCAAACACGCAGCGGAGGCCCAAGGAAACTGGAAAAGCCAAGAACATGGAATGTCTGTGAGAAATGTCATAGGACATGAGCCAAGCCTCCTTGAGAGAGACCATGAGGGCCACAACCGCAGCATCATAGGGGCACAATAATGTCTCACCACGGCGTGGCCCGGGTGCTGGACTTGGAGCTGTAGGATTTGCTGTTCGCCCTGCTGAGTCAGTCCTGCTTTCGTACCATTCGTTCCTGGCCCCATTTCTCCCTTTGAAGTGGAAATGTTTACTCTGTGCTGTTGTATGTCAGCAGTGTTTAGCTTGCTTTTTAATTTTTATAGGAGCTCACAGCTACAAATTTGCCTTGAGACTCAGTGGAGACTTTGGGCTTCGACTTTTCATCACTGCTAGAACTGTTGAGACTGTAGACATGGATTAAGTGCATTTTACATAAGGAAATATGCACGAGACTTTTCTGGGTCAGAAGAAGAAGGTATGGCTTAGAGGGAGCAAGTCCCCCAAGGCCTCTTGCACTTAGGTAGGGTCTGTGGAAGGTGCTTGAATCAAGGGAGGGACATAGCTGACTGTCTGTGGGGTCTGGTGGCAATAGGTGGGTGGCTGGGCGTAACCTCGAGGCGCCATCTCCCTTCCTATCACTTCCCTTCTCTCTGCCTTCTGGCTGCCATGATCTGAGAAGCTTTCTTCTCCCCAGGCCTTTGCCAGGCCACTTTGCCTAGGGCTTTCTGTCTATAGAATGAACCTTCTACAAACTGTGAACAAAAATATGCCTCTTTTAAGTTGTAGGTTTTGCAGGCTGGGGAGATAGCATAGCGGTGTAAGTGCCTGCCTGGCAAGCACAAGGACCACGGTTTGATTCCCACTACCACATGCCATTCCAGGCCCCAAACCCCAGGCACGCCATGCTGGCCACCGAAACTGGGAGTGTTGGTGTAGGCCTGTAATCCCAAGTTCAGCCTGAAATGAGCAAGCGCAACTAAGCAAGCAACCCCTCAACGTAAGGACCACAGGACTTATTAATGTACAGTTCTGACAACGCACCAGCCACCCTGACCGTGGGCCCCTCCCCCCCCCCGACACAGGCCATGTGAGAAGGACAGCAGGAAGCACAGTGGCTGGGCGCTGGAGCCGGGTGGCCTGGTCCCAACCTTGGCTTCGTTCTTTCTTCAGTGTAATCTGGGGCAAGTTCCTGCACTCTGTGCACTTTAGCTACTTTATTCACTCCATGTGGTACCAAAGATTAAGTGACAACCTTACCAGGTCTCACCCCCTAGAGCAGTTACAAGGATGACCTGAGATCGTACGAGAGCCTGGCACACAGCAAATGCCCAATGATGTGGTTATTCTTTAGAAGGGACTCATGGCAAGAGAAATGACCTGACTCGATTCTTAACTTCTACATCTTCATAACTATCACTGAAAAATCTAGGGCTGTGCCTCCAAGGTCAGCATTCTGGACCCAGGGAGCCTTGTGCTCTGACTTGCCGGCAGCGCCCGGGCTTTGGCTCCGTGTGCGGAAGGTCACTTCCTCTGCACACCCGTTACCACCTGCCTGCGGGGATGGACACTGACCCCGCACACCTGCCTGCTGAATGTGTCCCTGGCCAGTGACAGCAGTGAGTCTCAGGATGAGTGCACTGCCTTGCACGTCTCTTGTTAGGGTGTGCTTCTGGGAGGTTTCTACAGTGACCCCAGTGGATTGTGTTTTGCCTGCCCAGGCCAGTTACTAGCTGAACAGCACCCCCTGCCTCCCGTTCTTCCTTTCCCTTCCTCTATCACATGCTCCCATTTCCCTACCTGGTCTGCAGGATTGCCCTGAAATCCTCCATTCTGGGTCTCTTTCTGGGGGAACACGAGCTAAGACACCCACTGACGCGTGCCTCTGTGCAGGCTCAACGCGAGCCAAATGAAGTGCAAGGTCATACGCTACTTGCGTGTAGTCATGGCCGTCTAGACAGCCACTCAGGTCCAAGCACATTTTTGCGTGCTTGGATTATTTGAGTTGGCTTTGCAGGCAGTCCTGGACTCCCTCCAAGATTCCTCCAGCCCCCGCTTTCCGTAGGCTTGGAGACTGAACCTCCAAAGCTGGCAGTCTCAGATGGGAGCAACACGGGGTTCTGTGAAGGGTGAACATGGACGGGGCTGGGAACACACTCAGGGTGGAGAGGTGCCTTTCATCTCCTTCTCTAGCTGAAGCAGCATGGCCCTCTCATCCCCCCTGAGCCCAGGGATGAGCACAAGCTGTTATTTCTCTGGAATCAATGCCTTGGTCGCAGGTGAGCCATAAACACAGGGCTGGAGGTATGCATGGAAATGTAGACGGGGTGTCACCACTGGACACCCTGGGTCTGTGCCTCACAGCTGGGCTTCAAGTTATTCCTGTGTTCAGCAGAGCTGCTGCAATTCACACATGCGTCGTGCAGCTAGTTGTTGGGGGGAATCTGCCAGCTCAGCGATGGAGAGCACCAGCCCCACCAAGTTCAAAGGTGGGAAGGAGATTCAGCAACAGGAGCACCCCCCCAAGCCTCTCTGGTCCCTGTCAAAGAGAGAGGAAGAGCGGAAAGGGCAGGCACCAGCAGCTCAGCACTGCAAACCCGGAAGAGGCTGGATTTCAAGAGAGAAAGAAGCCAATAGCATAGGAAATAAAGGGAGCAGGTATCCAGGGCTTCTCTTGCGCCAAGGCTTGAGCTGAACAAGCAAATGACACATGTCATTCTCCACCCTCATGGGAGATGAGGTTTGGCCCAGGCTACTCTGCCCCCCACCCCCGTTTTGGTCTTGCCCACATGGTTTGGTCTTGGCCACGAGCTGCGGCTTTCCGATCACCTCCTTTACGTGTCCAGGATGAAGTGCTCGCTGTGATTGTGCCGCAGGCGAAGGCTCCGGTTCGTTAGACATGGGCTGCCCAGCTTGCCGTCGCCGAGGTTATCTTTCCTGCTTGTGCCTTGATGCAGCACTTTCCGTCTTCCAGCACATTCCTTTGGACATCCCCAGTGCTGAGGAGGAGAGATGCGTATCACGCCCTTCTGGGGGCCCCACAAACCCGGCCTCCCGCTGGCCTCAGCTCCCTGGAGTAACCTTTGAAGCAGGACTTTCACGATGGCATGACTGAGGTAGGAGCTGCTGCAGATTCCTCTGACCGTCACTGGGGCGCAGAGGGGGAGAGGACAGGATCCAGAGATGGGAGGCCCCAAATCTGAGCCCCCTCACTTCTCTCTTTGGTTCAGATTTGTAAAATGGAAGAATGGGATTGGGGGCTGAGGGTCCCTGGAAGCGTTCTGTTCATTTGTTATTCGTCAGTGCTGTGTGCTAGACACGGCTCTAAGCACCAGGGAAAGAGCCGAGGATGAAAGCGAGGCTGGCACAGCGCTGGCTTCCTGACATGGGAACCTGACAGCAAACCCACACGTAAGGCGGGCAGGTGCTGCGCAGAAAGGGTGCATGGGAAGCAGGAGCGGGGCCTCGTCAGCTCAGCGGCCAGAGAGGGATGGAGGTGGATGGATAAAGAGCTGCGCAGGACAGGGCGGGGCGCACCCTGGAGACGTGCGGGGCCGGGGGTCCTGCAGGCGAGGGGCAGCCTGGGTACAGACTTGGCGGGGACCCAGCTTGGCATCTTTACTAAGAGGAAAGCAGGCTGGCAGGGCTGGAAGAGAGACACACGGGTGTGCGCGTTAGAAGACAGCCTGGCTGCCCTGAGGGACAGGTGCCCCAAGAGCTCCTCAGATCTTACTTCTGCCTTTGCTTCCTCCAGCCCCCAGCCATGACTTAGACTCATGCACGCACCCACGCACATGCGCACACACACATGCACACACACACACGCACACACACGCAACATCCAGAGCTGTAGAGAAAAGATTATAAAGTCACAGTCTTCACTCTTTGTTTCCATTCTTTATAGGAATCCGTGGCTTCTCCTTGAATTAACCAAACACACTGAGCTTGCTTCATGGAGTATTGAAAATGTTACAGCTGAAACGGAAAGGGGACAACTCAAACTTTAGTTGTACTTTAAAAAGGTCAGAACCCACATTACACATACGAATTTAGAAAGTAAAAGCCTTTGATTGGGGAAGCCCACATCTGTCAAAAGCCAAGAGATCTGTGATCAAGAGCATGCTGGGAGTAGAGACCCCAAGACTCCGAGTTGGGGTGCAGAGGCAGTCTGGGGCGGTGCTGCGGCACTCGGGACTCGGTGAAGCGTACATTCACTGCTGCCATCTGCCGCAGTGGGCGGTGGCCACCGGCCTCAGCCCATGTCTGAGGACCCTCCGTCTCTGTCTACTTGTGCTCCGTTTCTACTGGATTTTCTAGCTGGAAAGAGTGCTACTCATGCACCAAAGTTGGGTGGATTCCCCACCCCCGGCCCTCTGTGGACATGGATGCCATCTTTTAAGGACAAAGGATCTTTTTGAATCTCCAGAAGTAGATCACAGATGAGGAGGTGGCATCCTCAGTACCAGTGAGGAGGTGTCTCACTCTTGGAGAGGGCTGGACAGGTACGCGACCCACGCCGGTTACAAAAGATTTCATGGGAATAATCTCTGCTGCTCTGAAGGCACTAGGAAGACTTTCTGTTTCAGATGTAAAGTGTGAAGGCTTAGAATGTTCACTCGCATTGTTCTGGTAATAAAATATCGACCAAACTGAAGAGGAAAGGCTTTTTTTTTTAGACCCATCAGAGAGCTGAAACATGGAGAGTTCCTTTGGAGTCCCCAAGATCACAACATGAAGAGACGCGGATTAGAGGAACCGGAAGCCCAAAGCGTCCACAGCTCTCGTGAGCATTCGCTTCGGTCCAGCTCGTGTATCTTCCCCGCAGGGGCCTGGTTGCCTCGGATCCTGTCACAACATTCCCAGCTTTCTACAAAAAGTGACAAAGCCTGCTGAAAAGCAAGGCAGAGACTTACAGTGTTAGAGTCCAACTGAGTGTCGTAGGCACAGAAGAACATACATTTTCGGAACCACCAGCTCGACGCTCAAAGTCAGCTTCAGCAGCGCTGAGTCTTGGTGACATTTTGCAGCCCCGGAACGTGCAGCAGGTGCTGCGCTTCCCCTCTGGGTTCTTTCATCCAGAAACATAATCCTGGAGTCCAGCTGGAGGAAGACATCGCCTACAGCCCACAGGGACAGTCTGCAGCATGCCTGACCAGCGCTCTTCAAAACTGTCAAAGGCACCAGAAATAAGAACATCTGAGAAGGGTCAAAAAGGCAGCAGGAGGGACCCAGGAGACATGACTATGAAATTAATGTGGTGCTAACAGTTAATGGGCTCCCAGGGCAGAAAAAGGACGTTAGGTAAAAACTATAGAAAGCTGAATAAAACAGTGAACTGTAGTTAGTAATTATTTATAAGCGCCGATTCATTAACTGTTAGCAAGTATACCAGGCAAATACTCAAGTGCTAATAACGGGAAATCGGGTGTAGGGTTTACGAGAACTCTCGGTACTATATTTATAATTTTTCTGCAAATCCAAAGCTGCTCTAAAAATAAGGTAAAAAATATTTGACATCTGGGTCACTGATCGAGATATTTTTAGCTCTCATAAAATTCATGTTTTGTTTTGACTGTTCTGTCTAGGAATCCCAGAGGACCAACTTCTCCTTGACCCATTCCAAGAGCCCCTGAGTGAAATGGAGGGACTTCAGGACATGAGTCCCAGTGCCAGGGATGAAGACCCTGCCAGCGCGAAATTCCAGAGGTGGGAGACTGTGGTGCAGGTCACCGTCATCTCTTGGCTGAGTGACCACGGGCACGGTCCTGCCCCTTCCAAGTCCCCAATTTTCACCTGCAAAGCGTACAGATAAAGGTGAGGACCCCCAGTTCGAGGGCCTGATCAGAATTACATGAGCCAGTCCCTTGCAGTGACTGTAATGGGGTCTGCGGTGTGGTGAGAGCGATGTGTGGTTGTGAAAGTAAGGCGAAGACACATCTGAGATCGCCTGAACTCAGCAGTCCAGGGGCAGCAGTAAAGGTGGTGGGCAGCGTGTGGCAGTGTGTGTCCTGTTTTTCTATTCAAACAAAAGAAAACAGAAGTCAAATCCCCACAGTTTTGCTGAATATTTAATACTAAGAAAGCAAATTTTATTGGTCTAGTTTTATGCTGATCACATATATTTAATGCATTCAATCATTACTAGGTTACAGTTTTGTGTATATGTGTGTGTGTGTGTGTGTGTGCATGCGCACCATGTGTGCATGTGTGTGCGTGTGCATGTGTGTGTGTTGTTGTGGATGAAATCCAGGGCCTTGTGTACACAAGGCAAGAGCGTGACCACTGAGCCACACCCCCAGCCCTGACCACAGTTTCTGGTGCTTCCTTCTCTTTCACTTTAAAGCTGAACCTCCCTGGGTTGTCGCTGACCCCGGGCTGCTCCAAGATGCCCACCTTTGCTGGTGTGAGCGGACCTCACCTCAGAATTAAAGGAACATGGATTTCAGCCCAGTTCGGCAGTAAAGCAGCAGGGTCCTGTGTGGACAGCTGGCTTCCGCATTCCTGCAGCCTTCTCTCCTCTCCATGAGCTGCTTTTGCTTCATTCCTAGGAATGAAATGCTGCATCCGGGGATGTGGGCCCAATCCCGTTCTCACGGTATGGCACTCAGGAAGTGAAAAATAATGAGCTGGGCGTCAGCTCCACAGCATCAAGCCTGGCTCCGCAGCATCGGGCCTCTGCCCACCATGAGTCTGTGCTGCTGGCTGTGCTCCTCTGCCCAGCCGAGGCCTCGGGGAGGGTCTCCCGTCCTCCTAGCCTACTGTGGTGTCTGAAAAGCAGCGTTTAAGTTTAACGTAACCCAGAGGAGAACTAAACAGTCATCTTCAAGTAATGAGACCAGAATATAGGGTCTCTCCTGCTCTGGCTCCAAATACAGGTGTCAAAGTTTCAGGAAAGCTCTTTTTGCTGCATCTCCGCAAGAATGAAGACCATTCTTAGCAATCAGACAGTCGACATTCCAGAAAATGTCGACATCA
>NDGN011147708.1:0-11910 GCA_002564285.1 Tympanoctomys barrerae | reverse complement strand
GCCGTGTCCCTAGCCCCAGAACCTTAGTATTTTTTTGTGAGAAGTCTCTATAATCACTGAAGATGGATCTTTCACCTTGAGTGTTTCTCCTAATATTATAGTTGCTTTAAGGAAACTGCCTTCAGGGCTAATTAACTCCTAAGGGTTAATTAACTTTAAGGGCTGGTGTGATCTAACTCTGCACTCAGACCTCAGGTCTTAAAGGTAAGTAGGATTCAAGAGAATCTTATTCTTTAAACCAAATAACATACATTCTCAGTTTGTAAACACGGCCTGACATTGTCAAACATACTGTAAAGTTTATAAAAGTTGATAAAGTATATAAATTATACTTGAGTCCAGTCAAGTATATAAAGAATGCTTTTGAGATTTGCTTTGAAATCTTTAAAAGAAATCTTTTGTGTCTTGGGAATGACAGAAGAAAGCAATTTCCTAATGTGGGTTTGACTGGTGATAGATTAATATTTTACCTAATTTCCTGGTTCCAGTTCTGTTATTAGACTCCCAGTCTCCAGACTCCCGCAGTGATCTGTCCTCAGGCCTGCCCTCTGTCCTCTGCCCTTGGATTTTCTGCTGCCCACCCCCTCTCCCTCCCTCTCTCTTCTCAGGACTGTGCCCCTACAGATGCTCAGTTCCTGCCACTCTGAGCTCACTGAATCCTGCAGAGTGTGACCTGCTTCTCTCAGTAATAGTAAAGGCCACCCAGGGAGATGGGAGAGCCATGGGCGGGGCAGCCGGTCGGTGGGCCTAGCATGTCCCCATTTTGGGGTGGCCACGAGCCTCAGTGGCTGAGTTTAAAGAGTTAGACTTGGGGCTGGGAGCCGCTTGAGTGCTGTTCCAGCTGTCTCCCAGCTGTGGGCGAGAGCAGGCCTCTACATCCCCACCCCTGCCTTGCTTTCCTCTGAGCTCAGAGACACATTTATGTGCCCGCTCAGTCCGGCCCCTCTTCCTGCAGCTTGGACACAGCTAGAGCTCCATACAGTGACCTCTTGAGCAGAGGGGCACCAGGAAGCCATGCCACTGTTAGCATGGATGGGTCAGGGCTACGGTCCCTGAATGTCACCTGTGTCCTTCATTTGTGCTCTTCCTTTAAGGACCAGGCATGGCCCCAGCATGGGGGGGGGGGTGTTGCTTCTGTCACTGCTGCCTGTTAGAGGCAGCCACTCTCAAGGCACAGTGAAAAGGTCCCTCTCTGAAGGCAGAGCCTGACATGTTGGGGGCTCAGTGGCCTCACCTGTCCAGCTGCTTATCATGAAATTGTCTGATGGACTGAGAGCCAGGGGGCGGGGGGACCTAGGCTGCCCACAGCAGCTCAGCCTCCCCCCACTGCCCCCACCCCCCACAGCACTGCATCACCCCCTGGCCTGCAGCCACTCTTGAGGCTCAGCTGCTGTTGCTGGCCCTCTTTTAGAAGCGCTTGCTTCCCAGTTGCATTGTGGCCCTGCCCAGCCAAAGCATTGCTCAGCTGCACACTGGGCCACAGCTCTGCACACCACCTGACAATCTGCCCTCTTGCTGCTGCCTGACCCCTGTGCCTGCATCATCCCTGTGCTCACGGCGGGCCCTGGTGCTCAAGTGTTGTAGGCAGCTAAGTTAGATAGAAATACTATGGGCAGTCAGACAGGGCTGAGCCCTCAAGGAGCCAGGAAGTAAGAGCAGAAACCTTGCAACTGTGGGAGGCACAGGCACTCCAGCCTTGGGCCAGACCTCAAGACAAAAGATGAAACTCGCTAGGGATTGAGGTCAGGGATTGATATTCTACATAGGTATCCATCACCTAGAAAAAGCCCAGAAGAGCCATTAACCCAACCCCCTCAGGCATGGAGGTCAGGAAAACGCCTGCTCTGTGACTTGCTTCAGGTTTGATTCTGATTTAATCAATTTTACCTGAGCACTTGTGCTTGTAATCTTAGTGGTTGACCATAGTTTTGTCCCACTTCATGCCGTCTAGGAGTTCCCTTGTTTTCCCCCTTAGACCCACCTCACCTCATGGTTTTGTTCTGTAATAATCCTGAGAATGGGCAAGTTCCTGGGCAACCCACTGGGGTCTCCTTCTGTTCCTTTCTCGGACAGAATCTTTCTTTCCCTCATTAAATATATTCTGCTCTTAACTGCCGTTGTCCTAAAATTCATTCTTTTGTTTTAGAGAACGTGAAGTCATCCCAGGTATCTTTCAGTTTCCCCTGTATCAAGAGGAGTGGGGGACCCCAGGGCCTCATAGGACCATGTGAGAAAAGCGGTGAGATTCCAGCATTTCCATACCTTGGCTGTGTACAAGGAGAGCTGGATGTGGAGCAGCATCCTGTCCTTGCCCTAGAGCCTGAGACGCTGTGGCCTTTGTGCTCCCAACAATGAGAATGTGGCATTCAGGGGGTCCCCTGGCGCTGCCTGGTGGGCAGTGGCGTGCACAGCACGGGGGGGCGGGGGTGATAGGTGAGCAAGCCTTCCCCCCGGGTCTGAGTCCCCTGCCCCAGCCCTAAGGGAGCCTTTCTTTGGCTGTGAATTACCCACGCGGGGAAACAATTGGGCCCACATTGCAGAACAGCCCTGCTATTTATAGGGCAGAGAATGGGGACAGGCTGGTTCCATGACCTGTGGACAAGACTCACCACAGGCCTTGTGTGACTGTTGAAGGGCGCCTTGTTGTGGCCCGAGTGGGCCCAGCCGTCTGCAGCACATCCCCTCATTCTGTCTGCAGCACCCCACCCATGATAGTTCTTGAAACCCTCGCCTTCACAATCGGGCCGATACTCCGAGCAAGCAGGGAGCATCAGACCGGATGAGTCCTTAGCGCCTGGTGCCATCAAGGTGAGGCTGGTGGGCTGGGGCTCGGCAATGCCCACTGAGGAGCCCTGGAGGCTGGTCTAGTGCCTTCTCCTGGGCAGTTGATTCAGCATCCAGAGCAATACAGGGAAGCCCTTGGGTGCTGGGTGGCTGGCCTCGTGAGTGTGCTTCTGCAGTTTTCCTGTTTCCTGCACTCTGTAGGGAAGCAGGGTGGCTGCAGCTCCTGGCCTGACTGACCGCCCCTGGTAGGGGCTTGACAGGGCCTTTCAGGAACCAGGCAGTGCAGGGCCTGGTGGAACCTTAGTGACTTGCTGTGCTTGGAGCTAGGTCCGGCTGCTCCGACCCAGACCTGGGGTGCTCTCCCAGCTGTGGCTTCTGTGAGGGAGGACCTGTATGGCCCGAGCACTGCACAGTGGAGAACTGGGGATTGTGCTGTGCTGGAAGGTGAGGATAGGGATCAAACAAGGTACCGGGATGTGGAGGGGCCAGGAACAAACTAGAGACTGCAGCCCCGGTACAGGAGGCTCCCGCTCAGAATCCCTGAGCTGAGAACTGTGCCTGGGAACCTGGAGGGCTGTCTTCAGCCTGGAATTTACATGGGAATGGTGGTGTGAATGGGGGTGCTGTAATCCTTCCCAAATTGGGGTAAAATTTGCATCTGAATAACTCATCAAGTCAAGATTCCCCGGAATGTGTGAGTTTCCTGTTAATTCCCCAGTCCTCCAAGGGATATTTGCATCTGTACCCAGCAGGCCTGGGAGTGATCCTGTGTCCCTCTGTGCCGCTGTCTCCCAGGGGTGTCTATCCGGCCCTGCACCAGCTGCAAGGGTGCCTTGCCCTGTGCTCTTTTCCACTGTCCCAGTCCTCAGGGAAGCAGACAGGTGCCGAGTTCTCAGGCCAGCTAATTTGGCTATCATGTAGGCAGATAGACTTAGCGTAGACAACATTCTTTTTTTTTTTTCTTGGCTGGCTCCAGCTGCCTTAAGGGCAGGTTTGGGGATCGAACCACGATCCCCTGCACCTCACTGGGTTTGCCAGAGCAGGTGCTTAAACAACTGATCTAGCCCGCAAGCCCCCATCACACCAAGATTCTTTTTAGGAGACTTCATCTAAAAATCCAATTGAGGGGCTGGGGAGATGGCTCATAAGCGCTTCCCTGGCAAGCACAAGGGTCTGAGTTCAATCCCCAGTTACATACACACACACACACACACACACACATCCAATTGATTCTAGAGAAAAGAGATCAGGAGTTGTGCCCATACTGAGCATGTTCCCCAAAGCTGGAAGGTACAGTTGTCATTCAGAGGGTGTGATGGGGAAACCGGTTATCTGTCAGATGTGCCAAGCTGGTGGTCTCACGTCAAGGAAGAGAAGTTAGAGTTTTATTGGAAATACAGTAAGTCTCGGACTTACAAGCAAGTTCCAATCTGGGAGGACGTTTGTGAGTCAGACTGCAGACATAGTGAGTGTTAGACACTGTTGAGGACACTGATACACAGCGTGCCCTGCATTGCACTTCCGAGCAGCCCCTCCACATCACCGCTGCTTTCCCCCTGGCTCCTGGACTCCATGAGCGGGATCCATGAGCACTGAACTGCTGTACCCTCTGACGCCGTGGCACAGCTCTGCCAATGTCTGGCAGACAGGGCAGCTCCACTGAGGACTGTTCACATCTCCAAATGTTTGTAAGGTGAGGAGGTCTGATTGTATCTGTGGAAGTTCACCACTTGAAGGTTTGAAAGACGGGACTTAACTGTAAAGAAAAAAAAAAATAACTCTCCAAGTGGTCACTGTGGCCCTTTGTCAGGGATAATTTATGCGGCACAATCATAGTGTGGGTTTTATATGGGTCAGACTACAGTCAGCATACAGGATTACAAATGTAGCCACTTAGCTGTACTGCGCTGATAGTACCAAGGCCCAGAGCAAGGGTGCATGGAAAGAACAAAGGCGTTCCTGGAAAGGGAAGGGAGTGTGGGTCCAGATGTCCTGGTCCCCACCTAAGAGTCTGATGCCTGGGTGGCCCGCTGGACCAGGTGGTGCTAATTACAGTATAATGGCAAGCTGCTGTTTATGTCTACAGAGGCCTGCAGGCTGGCTTTTCAGATTCGCCTGCAGCCACAAATGTGCCGTCCCCACCTCTACACTTTGTTCCTCTAGGGCTGATCCCTCACTGGCTGCTTCCTGTTAAGTTTCTGTCTAACTTGGCTCTCTATGGTAACAGGACTTGGCCTCTGTCTTAGCATAGCTCGGCTGGCCCTGCCATCACCTTCCCCTGTGCGGTCCAGAGACTCCACTACAGTTTCCTCTGACCTTGCAGCCAGGGTTGGATGATGGTCCCCTTTAGACTTCGGTGTCCTTGTCCTGGAGCCACTCCATAGATGAGTCATATCTGTTGTGGAGGGGTGCTCCTCCCAGTGGACCCAGAACTAGTAGAAGCTGCACTGATGGTGAGGGACAGGATGGCTCTTCTACTCTCCTACTGACATAAGACAGATTTTATGGGGCCGGGGAGATGGCTTAGTGGAATAAGTACTTCCCCTGGCAAGCACAAGGGCCTGAGTTCAATCCCTGGTTCTGCCAAAAAAAGAAGACAGATTTTACTATTTTTATTATTTTTTATTATGTATGTGGTTGCTTCACAAAAAAGAAAATCCAGATGTCACTAGGAAGAAGTATTAGACAAAGGGCACTATGTCACAGAGCAGGGAACAAAGGAGGGGGTTTGGACTTCTAGAGGTGGTCAGTTGTGTTGAGGAGACAAAGAGTATCCTGTGAGTATTGTTTAGGAAGATGCCTTGGAAGTTTATGCCTGACTTTGAGTTAGAAGAGATGAGGGTAAGTGACGGTTGCTGCTTCCTGCGTGTCTTTGAATCAAAATTGTACTTTCACCCAAGTGGCAGTTTTGTCATCGTGCATTCAGATCTCACCTGGCTTCAAAAGACAGGAGTGGATCCAGCACCAAGGACTGCAAGAGGCCTGGAGACTGTGGGAAAAGCAGAGAAATGCGTTCTTCCTTCAATGGCCATCTTCTGGAGGCTAGCCCAGCTTTCTGCCAGATGTCTGACCTTGGGACTGCAAGAAAATACACACCTGTGTTGCCTCCGCCACGAATCTGGGGTCTCTTCACAGTAGCCCCAAGATTGCAGTTGGCACCCTGAAGATCTGATCTGGTGTTGAAGGAACTTCCTGACGAGTGGAGAGGCAGGGTGCATGACCTCTGTGAAGCAGCAAGGTGTGAGTGCGCTGCTGAGCCATCAGCACGGTGTGCATGTCCCCAGGGGATTGGCAGGGCATGTGCCCACCGCTGCTGCCCAGTGCAGGCCCGCGAGATGCCGTGTGGACTGCAGCACTGCAGGGTTGCTGGGCCAGGTGGAGGCAAACTAACCTGGCAGGCAGAGGAAAGGTGGACCCAAGGAGGAAGGAAGGGACAGTCATGGGAAGGAGGGAGCACAGCAGGGCTGGACTCTGGTACTGCCAAAAGAAAGAAAAAAAAAAAAAAAAAGGAAAGAAAGAAAAAGAGTGAACAAGCAGCTAGCCAGCACAGTGGTGCAGACCAGTAACATGAGCTGCTTGGGAGGCTGAGGCAGGAAGATTGCAAGTTCAAGGCCCACCTGGGTTATATAGCTCAATCCTGTCCCAGTGAGAAAGATTGGCCACACTGACGAGATGGGGAGGGCTTCAGGCTGGTGTGTCTGTGCTGCTTTGCCCAGCAACCACCCCCCCATTGGTCTGTCCAGGGCATGTACCATGCATAAGTCTTCATGCTTACAGGGTTAGCTGCAGGCCCTGGGCCTGCAGAACGGAGGAGAGGTTGATGTGATCAGGGCTTGATGGAAAACCTTTGCTTCACGTTTCCTGTTGGGCATTCCTGAGAGGTGGGACGGGCCTGGTGACGTGCATGTGGGCCCTGCAGCCTGGCCACTCGTCAGGGTTCAGTGAGCTGGCTTCAGGTACAGGGTGCTCAAGGCACTGTGGCCTAGGACTGTTGGGAGTAGCTGGGATTGAGGGGACACAGCCGCTGCTGCTGCACTTGCCTGCTGCCCTATGCTTCCCTGGCCAATCCAGCCACCTTACTGAATGTCACCCTCTGGCCCCTGACCGGGCAGATGTGCTTAGGCCTTGGGCATCTCTGTGGATGTGTTACTAGGGGTTGGGCACAGGTTTTGAAATGCACATCTGTGTAGCTGCGGATGGGCTGTTTATCCCCAGGGCCACCACAGCCTCTTCCAGTGTGGATGGGAGTTTCTGGCTCTTATGAGATGTTCCCTGAAAGTCTGGTGCTGTAGGTGTGGGTTCGAGTTTCTCTCAGAGGAAAAGGGGCCCTGGCCAGGACCCTGGGTGTTCTGGGGCTTCTCTGTGGTGGGGACAGCCTGGGCTTGGGCTGGCACTGTGGCTGTGGTGTCAGTAGGCTAGGGAGCCAGCTCAGTGGTAACAGCTCTCGTGCAGTGTCTAACAGGCCCACATACTGCTGGGCGCAGCAGCTGACAGGTGAAGCCCGGGTGTGCAGCTGGAGGATTGTACCCCCCACGATTCCAATGCAGCGACTAGTCACTGCCTGAACGGTGCTGGCTTTAAAGCATCACACTCGTGCATAATCGCCGCATCTCCCTGACTGCCCAGGAAGGATGAATTTCCCCAGAAATTCCGCTCAGGTGCTGCCACTGATGCCTCTCAGCATGGCACAATGAAGGGCACAGCCTTGGGCAGCTCCTGGAGCAAGAGCAAGGATCACAGGTGCCCTCTGGCCATGGAGGACCAGGCCTCTGCCCCCAGTGAGGGGTCAGCGTGAAGAAGCCTCAGTGCTCACTCCAGCGACCCTGCAGGGTGTACTTGTCTGTCCCTGTATCCCCACACCAGTCTGTTTTCATGATAAACTTTACTGTGACCAAACATTTAAACAAGAGGTGAGGAGGAGGCGGAGCAGCGGCAGCCGTACAGAGGGTGCAGGTGGCCTGGAGACATGGACCAGGGTGAGCACTGCTGGCTGAGGACAGACCCAGTACCAAGGACGGAGAAGAGCCATGGGAAGCACCACTGAGGTGCCATCAGAAGAGGAACACAGCGAACCTTGAAGAGCCGGTAAGGACGGAAGAAGAAGTCCAGGCTTGATCTGAGGTGTTAGCAGCAAAAGAGAAGCATGTAGGAGAGCCGAAGCGGAAACAGATGCTCCTCTGCAGGAGCTAATGCAGAGCATTGCCAGAGGCGGGCGGGTGCTGACCACGCTCACAGGGAAGCAGCCCTGGGAAGCCTTAGCTCAGGCTGGACAGGGGCTTCAGGGGCTCTGTCATCACCCGGAACTGCAAGACACGAAATACGCCCCACCTTAAGTCATTTGAAGAACAAATTGAAAGCTGAGAAGTCCAAAGTAGGGGAAGGAAGCCGGCTGGCAGTGGTTTTGGAGAAGCCTTGAGGCAGCTGCGAGTGCTAGCCCGGCCGCCACGCAGGCCCTGCTGAGCGCCGGTTCCAGCCTCCGCCCGTCCACCGCTGAGTGCTGCAAGCAGTGCGTGCACAGCTCGTCCACACTCGTGGCCTGCGCTTTTATTTAGCCTCACATATTCCTTTGACCAGATAGTTTGTGAGTTAAGCAGAAGGCACATGTCCTCCTCTCTGCTCCCAGGACACACTGGCTGTGCATTTAAGGTCCTTTCCCCACGTACCAGGGACTGGCCAGGGTGACCTGAGAAGCTGAGGCCCCTGTCACTGCTTTCCCACTGCATGAAACTTCTGCGTGTGAGGTGCTAGTACTTGGATCCGTCTTCTAGATAAAATTTGCCCTTCTTTGATCTTGTGTATTTAATTCTTAACTAAAATTGTCCTTTTAAATTTTTCAAATCCTGGTTATTAAAAGTTTATGTGCCTTTTTTTTGCACTTGAGGAAAAAATTATCAGCTGCCAATAATAATAATAATAATAATAATAATAATAATAATGGGAAAAAAAGCCTGAGGAAGATGGTTCCTTCCACAAGCCTGTCCCTGTCTGGCAGAAGCCCTCAGGTGCAGGCCACAGTCAGACCCTTAGCCAGCAGTGCCCGGGAGCTCTTGGGGGTCACCACCACATGCTTTATTTCAGTACACCTGTGTACCTGGGTGCCGTGCCCACACACTGCATACCACACGCTACATGCATGCATGCCCAGACCACACATGTATGCCCCCATCTGCCATGCACACTGCATGTACCACATCTGTGCCACACATATACACACATGAACCACACACACGTATCACATATACACACCCCATATATAGGCACACACTTACATCACAGCACATATATGACACGTAAACTGTCCTCAACATAGACACCATACATCATGTTGCACACATCACACACCTGCACAGATACCACCCATGCATGTATTACCACACATGGGCACACACAGACATGCATCCTGGTCAGTCTCAGCCTGCAGTTGGTGGTAGCAGATCTTGGCAGGGAAAGTGAGAGAATCTTCACCTGGACCACACCTTTGCATGCCTGCGTCCTCTAGCAGTCCCTGCAGGCCGGCTCACCAGGACCACGGCTCCCTTCCTCTGCTTGCTTCCTGCATGCATGCTGGGGATGGGCAGTTTGGGGCCCAGAGCTGGGAGGGTATGGTCTCTGAGCTGGTTCTGGGTGCTTGTCCCATGTCCCTGGTAGCCTTACAGCATAAACAGGCTGTCCAGCCAGCGTACCCCACAGAGGCAGACAATCTGAGTGTACCACAGGCTGTGTGTGACTCCGGTCCTTGCGTGACAGGGTCTTGAGTTCATCACTGCCACTGAGTGGGGCACTGTGCTGATACCCACGGAGACCCAGGAGAGAACCCTCTCACTCTTGTGTCTGGTAGGGGAGAGGCCTGGGCCCCAAAGCCCTCCCTCCTTTGTCCTGCATCTTGCCTGATCTTTGCTTAGGCAGACAGGTATCACTTCTGTCATAACTGGAGTAGTCAGATGCAGGGACATGGGATCCGTCCCCAAGGTGTGGAAGGGACACTCAGTTGAGGTGGGGGCAGGAGCCACCTCTGACCAACCTTGCTGACCTGAAGCTCTGTCCAAGATACATTCCTGGGCCTCAGAAGACAATCCCGGAGAGGGCAGCTGTGTCCCAGGGCACTGTGGCTATTGGTTGGAGCAGTCATCACCCTTCTCCCTGCCTGAGAAGGCAGGGGTACTGGGTTGCCCAGTCGTGGTCGTGTATATGGGCCTCGGGTCATCACACAGGGTGAGCCTTGGGACGGCACGAGTGTATCTGTGGGTGTGCAGATACCTGAATCCCCTGTTTCCCCTTTGTGTGTACGCCCAGAGGGGTCCCATAATAATTTTATGTTTTAATATTTTGACTCAATAAAATTCATAAGAAAAATAAATCAAGATGAGATAATAAAAAAATATTTTGAAAGCCAGGAGTAGTGGTGTATATCTATAATACTAGCACTTGGGAGGCTGAGGCAGAAGGATAGCTGTGCATTTGAGACCAGCTAGTGCTACATAAGTGAGTTCAAAGCCAGCCTGCACTACAAAATGAGATCCTGTCTCCAAAAATAGTAAAAATGTCTTCTGAGGAGCTTCCGTATCTTTACAGTGGTCACAACATTTTGCATTCTGCCTGGCACTGTACAGAAGTACAGCCCGCTTCTTCCTTGCTTGTCAACATGGTTTTTCTTTTTGTAGTAGTAGCCATCCTGCTGGGATTGCGGTAGTAGCTTCTCCTTAGTAACTAAAGCTTCAGTGTGGACACACAGGCTATTTTCACATAGCTATTGAACGTTGTTCTCCTGCCCCACCCAGTTCCTTTCCTTGCTCTGATCTGCAGGTCCCTTGGAGTTGTGCCGTCTGCCCTGGTGACCAGCGGCGCATGGCAGGCTACATACAGGCTGAGAGCTGATGGGCCTGGCAGCTGCTGTGGGGAAGGGACACTGGGCAGGCCCGCCGCGCCGTGCAGTCCTCGCTGTCTTGTGCTGTCTTCGCCCATCGTCAGCCCCTTGCTGTTGGTCCTGGCTCCTGCGTGCCCCAGGGTCTGGGTGTGAGCGCCAGCCCGGCAGAGACAGTGAGGAGCTGCCTGGTCAGTGCAGCTGCAGCCTCTCTCCGGCCGACACCCAACGTTTTGACTCTCAGCGCACTCATTACAGCTGTGCGGAGCTCGTGTGCTATTTGCGTGTATGTGCTTGCGTGAGGTCATTTGTCTGTGTGTCCCTGAGACCTTTAGACCGAGTTGGGACAGTGCCTGGCGTGGAGCAGCGCCTGGTGGGGTGTTCCGTAGGTGCCAGGCAGAGGCAGAGACAAGTCGGTGCGCGGCACAACGGATGACTCTTCTGTTTCCTTACCATCTGTGGGCTCTGGAGGCCTTCCAGCCACTTAGAAACTGAGCAGCCAAGACTGAAGAGGACCCTTTTTCCCCCACAAGATAGGGTCTCCCTGTGCTGATCAGGCTAGTGTTGAACTCGTGAGTTCAAACCGTCCTCCTTCATCGGCCTTTCGAGTAGGTACGGTAAGTGTGTGCCACCACACAGCCAGCCCTGTGGTCGCAGGCTGACTCACCCCTGTTGCTGAGTGCTTTAATCTGGAGGTGATAGTCAAAGCAACCCTGCGCCTGTGGGCCTCTGCTGGGCAGGTGTCACAGGTGGCAGCTCCGCCCCAGCACAGGACCTGCCCCCGTGGGGGAGGTGCTGAGGGATGGGCCTCCATGAGAGTGGGGCACCTGTGGCTGCAGGCCGCCTGGCCAGAGCTCCCCAGCTCTTCTGTGCAGTCTGCTTATTTATTCTCTCTGTGGGTCTCTGCTGTGGAGTTTGGAGTTCAAATGTTGTGGAGACTGGGGTGAGCTTAGGCCCACAGCAGGCCGCTGCTTGGTGAGTGGTGCCGTGTGTGGGCGCTGTCTCAGTGCGCGGGGGCTGCCCTGCAGACCAGGCCAGTGGCCGCCAGAGCCCCAGGAGCTGTATGGACTCAGCTTCTCTTAGGCCCCGAGGAGAGGTCACCTGCGCCCCCTCAGATTCTTCAGAGAAGTTAAGAAAGAGCAAAATGTCCAGCCAGAGAGAGTTCATTTGCAAGTGGCTGCTCTTTTTTTTTCTGAATTTCCTTTTTTTTAAATTTTAATTTTATTGAGAAACAAATATGAATGAGACAGTTTCAAAGCTGATTA
>NDGN011147672.1:0-12236 GCA_002564285.1 Tympanoctomys barrerae | reverse complement strand
AAATATATTCTGCTCATAACCTCCGTTTGTTCCTAAAATTAATTCTTCGGTTTTAGAGAACACGAACTCGTGCAGGTCAGGTGGGGAGATCGTTTTTCCCCATGTCACTTGGAGGTTCCCTATATGGTTTGGAGGTACCCACCCACGATCACTTTTTCTCCCTGTATCACACAAAGGAGGTCACTCAGGTCCTAGTAAGCTAAAGAAAGGTCCCTGGGAAGAAAAAGAAGAAGACAGGATGTCAGGGATGCAAGGAGAAGGGAAAATGGAAGAGGAAAGGAGGCAAAATTGAAGAGGCACAAAAATGAGATTAACAAAGATTTAAGAATGCAAATGTCAGGTAAGAAATGTAAGGTAAGAAATAATCTAGAATTTTGAAGAATATGCTGGTGAAAACACTTTGTTTAACTCTTCAATTCTTTTGGATGAAATCGTAAATAAGTTATATTTAAAAACTCTTGAGTCTGGGTGTGGTAGTCCAAACCTGTAATCCTAGCTCTGGGGATGCTGAAAATAGGAGGTTCAGCAAAAGTCCAAAATGTGTAATGAGACGAAAATGAAAAAAAAAATTAGTAATAATCTCTGTGGGCTGGAGAGATAGTTCAGCAGCATAAACCCTTGCCTGGCAAGCACAAGGTCCCAAGTCCAATGCCTGGTACCAAAAAATAAAAGTCTCTGTGTTCAGTGATAAATTGCATTGGCTCTTTGATGTTCCCACACAGCTCTGTGACAAAGCACACAAATTCAGTGTTAATGTCATTTAAATTATACACACCACTGCTACTGCCCTAGTGTCCACTACCATTGTGGTACAGAACACCCTTGCTTGTATCAGCAGACACATCAGACTGAAAATAAAGTGAGGGGCACAGTAATGATCGTGTAATGGAAATTTGGAGGAACCTACCTCTGATTTTAGGCTCTTCATCTGCCACCCATTGCTGGAAATATCCACAAAGATATTAAATGCATGACTTCCAGGTATAGGCCTGAGACACTATGTGGGACCACCTTTCTCTGCTTTTGGCTATAGCTACCTGATTTGATCTTTTGTCAGTTTCTCATGCCTTAAAATCCACCATCAAGCAGAAACTGCTTCAGGATGCCTTGCCCAGGTCTAATGAAATAATTCTGTGCAGCTTCCTGGGTTCTAGTCCTCATAAATGTGAGCCTCCTTTGAACCATGGAGGATGCATGCAATGCTGGTCCATTTTATGTGTGAACTTGTGTGGGCCATGGGGTGCTAGACCAAATGTTGTAGGCATATTGGTAAGGTTAATCTTATATGAATATTGGAACATCTGGGCTCAGCAGCTTCCCCAGAAGGCTAGGACTGTCCAGTTCATTGAGAAGTTGAACTGAGACATAACTTCTCCCCTTTCTCTGCATGTAGACTAGGGCTAGCTTTCCACTTCTCAGGCTTTCCAAGTTAGGCTGAATTATAACTCTGATTACCTGACGAATTTGCAGATGGTAGGTGATAATTCTTTATGGTAAATATGCAATTTCTTGGTTCCATTTATCTGGAGAGAGAAACCAGCAAGAAATGATTCAGAATCCAGAGGGTTTGGCCCCAGCTGACCCCAGCAGGCTACTTGAGAGGCAGACACTACCATACCTGGTATACCTCACTCAATGATATTTTGTCCAGATTGCCATTGCCTTGTGACCTGATTCATTCTTGCCATGTGATTAAATCTCATTTAATCTTCAGGCTCTACTTAGATGTGGCATCCTTGGAGAAACCCTTCTTAGTTCTTTCTCTTTAAAATCTTAGGATATGGTAATAGGCTGGTTTACATATCTCTTACATTGCTTATTGAGGAAAAGAATATCTCCCTCATTCACAGCTGCACACCTAGGACCTAATATGTTTAATGACTAGCGCAAAAAATATGTAAATTACATAGGTATGCAGGACCTAAGTTATTAAGTCTAAATGCACATAATAGTTGCTTTGTAAGTTTGTTAAAAAATATAAATCTACCAGATCCAGTAGATCAACAATGGGACTCAGAATATGACAATGTCCATGCTATCACTCTTCAGGATATCTTCCCCAAAGTGTCAAGTTCATAATATTACTGTAATGCACATATGTCTGTGTCTAAAGCAACACATGTTATAGTGGCTTAATTATGGAAATGTTTTATATGTTCATTAACAGATTAACATGTATTAAAAAATGTAATAAAGAATTAATAATTTTGGGTGTATTTTAGGAAAATAGTTGGATCTTAGGGCTATGAAATTAAGTCAAATACAGCAGACATGAAAGGTTAAATGTTGTTTTGTTTCTCTTATAGGAAAATTCTAAAGTGTAAACAATTAAAAAAAAAACAGAAATGCTAAGAACCAGGCAGCTATACATGGTGGAGATGGGAAGAAGCTCGAAGGAAAGGCAGAGAGGGAAAGATAATGGAAATAAGAATGATTAAAGGGCAGCATGCATATGTATCAGTTTCTCAAGATAAACACATAAAAATAAATAAAAAGAAATTTGCAATGGATCAATTTTCCAGTCTTTTTTATGTATTTATCTCAGGGTCTCACTACACAACTGAAATTTGTAGTGATCCTCCTGTTTTCAGCCTCCCCAGTGCTAGGATTACAGGTGTGCCCCACCATGCCTGGTCTAGGTGGCTGGCTCAGCATGCCTGGGGTCAGGATCAGTGAGGCATGTGGAAATGGGGATCAAACCCTGGTCCCTGTGCTTGCCTAAACAATGCTTAGTCTGCTGAGCTATCGTGCAGGCCTTAATGTTCACGTCTTGATACAAATGATATTTGAAAGTTTCTCAATGAGTGAATTAATACTTGTGTGAATAGAGAGATAATGAGCAATAAATACATACATAAGTTATCTACTTAATTAACTAACATGCAAATAAATACATTGCCATACTAAGACTAGTGCCAAGATTGTAGTTATTTCACTAAGATTCAGATTTTTGGGAGGGATGCAAGCTGAAGAGTATGTCTTACCTTTGACATTTCTTTAAATATACAAGCTCCACAAAGAAATGATTCTCTGATGATCAGCATTATATTTTATATACCAACAGCACTCTAAAGGAAGCCTTATTCTGTATCTCTACAGAAATAAATAACTGGAAACCAGCAACTTGGCGATGAGCTTTAAAATAAACACTAGGGTGTCATTTAAATAACTATCATCTCCTCAAAGTGAATTCTTCAACCCCAACACTGTATAAATACAGAGAACACATCCATTAGCTGAAAATGAATAAAACAGTATTTGTAAAATGAGCAATTTGTATTTGATTAATGTTTATAAATGTGTTTACATATGAAATGAATATTAACCTATAGCTTGAAAGGGTTTAATTAGCCTTAGAATATTGTTTTAAGCCACAATGAAAAATACCTAATCCACAAAGGAAAAGACAGAGGATATTTGCAAGCACAAATGAGGTCAATTAATTAGGCAATTTGCATATATTTAAATGGTTATTTTCAGAGCTCTTTTTCTAAACATTTGGCTCTTCCTATTTTCATATTATAATTCAACCTTCTATTTATACAACATATCAATCATCTAGCATCCATGAGCACAACTTGATCAGTTCAGGCACAACACAAGAGCCCAGAATCTTCCTTAGAAGGAGACATCTCTGTGGCATATATATGAAAACCTGTCCAAATGAGCTAGAATAGCAAGGTGAAGCATCAGATCTAAGTCAGATCAATGAATTTGATTTGTCCAGTGAGTAAATGTATGAATGAAAAATATGGGTTTTCAAGATCATAGAACATGCAATACACTTCAAAGATAACTTCAGGTAATATTAGTTGAACCTTCTATAAACTACACTAAATGATGCTTTTGCCACCTATATTTTATGTTTAATTGTCCCTTAGTCAGATTTTGTAAAGTCTTACTTTATTCCAGTTGCTTTGCAAAATTATGCATGTGTGTGTGTGTGTGTGTGTGTGTGTGTGCATTTAATTTGGTTTTAAAATTGATTTACTTTGGCTATTCAGGTTTTAATGAACTGCCTTGAATAACCTTCATCTTCCTGAAAACTGAGTCAGTACTATTGAAGCAAAGCCTAGTGCAGTCAAAGAACTAGTCATTTTGGAATCATGGGATTTAACTAGATACAGATGATACTTATTCTTCACCTACTTCCCCCCAAAATGACTAGTAGGCCAACGTTACCCTGAAGCTGAGGAACTGTAAATGGGGCAGGAAGGAGAACGACAGCAACATCAAGAAAGAGATCATTCCCTGAGTACTGTGTTTCCAGTTATACAAAATTCTATTTACATGTAATTTGATGACAAATTCTGAACAATGGAAGGTCTTCATTTGAAAGGGGGGAAAACATGTTCTTTCATTGGGTGGAATACCTGAAACATTATCAAAGTTTTTTTTTAATTGTATGTATTTGGTGCAGGGTCTCACTATGCAGGTTAGACTCATAGTAATGCTTCTACTTCAGCCTCCCCAGTGCTGGGATTACAGGATTATGTCTGGCATCAGCACCTGACTCTGTGCACCTGGAGTGGACCCAGAATTGCATGTGGTGCTGGGGGATTGAAACCGGGTTCCTGCACTTGCCAGATAGTTCTTAGACCATGGAGCTATCTCTCAGACTCTGATATGCTCAGTTTTTAAAGATTTCTCAGGCTCATGCTAAAATGCTGTACAGAGAAGAATGCAGAAAGAAAACTTACTTTGTCAGAGTGGGGCCCTACTTGTTCTAATGTGAGCACTGCCTACACATCCTTACATTTAGGACCCTGGAAAATATTCTGTCAAATTCTCCCAAATGACTTTTCCCTATATTAGAAGTTACTTTCAAATGCTTGCCAGTTTTTCCCTCACTTTCTTTCCACAGAGATAAATAAGAATAAAGATACTTCCAGAAGCAGTCACTGTTTAAGTTAGCAATAAAAATTAAAGTATGTAGACTCACAGTAAATCCTTTCTTTCTTGTAGTTTTAATTAGATCCAAATTGAAATAGTCTGACAGAAGGCAAATCTCCCATGATTTTGTTAATGAACTGGTTAGAAGGAGTGGCTTTGAAAGGAAAACTAATTTGTGAGGAGTGTTCTGCTATACATAAATCAGTCTTTGTCCATGCCTCAGTTTTGTCAAGATCTGGACTGATGGCATCTGTATGTAATCAAGCAAATATGTGGCCTCTGACAGCTACCTCAGGTTCTGGGACAGGTACTGACAGGTAGTAGAATGCACACTGAGGTGACAGTCACTATGCTAAGCTCATATGACATTGAGCTTGCAACGCATCAGGCATTGTACTAAGCCCATTGGCAGGCATTACTGTTGAAATGGTCCAATGACCCTTCAAAGTATAAATCATTTCTGTTGTACTTATTTTGCAATTAAGGCTCATTGACTCTAAATATGCTAATTATTTTGAACTAACTGAATAACTAAGATTTCTATTGAAATCTGCCTGATGCCAAATCCCAGATTCTCATTTGTTTTTATTTTTTTCATTTTTTAAATGTATTTATCTATTTGGTATAGAGTCTCACTTCACAGCTCAGACTTATAGTAATCCTCCTGTCTCAGCCTCCCTAGCACTGGGATTATAGGCATGTGCCATCATGCCCAGTTTCAGTGGCCTGCACAACACACCTGGGCTTCTGGGGCCAGCACAGCATTTGGTACTAGGGATTGAGCTCAGGTCCTTATGCTTTTCAGGCAGGCGCTTAGACTGCTGAGCTGTCTCCCAAGGCCCAGATTGTCATTTTTGAACTCCACAACCTACATCACATGGTCTCATGCTACAATTGTTGAATACATAGAGCTGTGGTCATTTAAAATCCTTCCCTAAAATCTTTTTAGATAATCTTCTAGACTGTCTATTCTGAATACTGAGCCTACTCTACGCCTTTTGTTTTGCATTCAAATCCCGGATTTATCAGACATGGCCACACTACCACTCCCTAGAACTAGAATGAAAGTTTGCCTCCAAGACACACATGCATGCAAAATATTCTTGGCCTTTGTTTGCCTTCACTTCCTTCCAGTTACCCTTGCTAGTGTGTAGGCCTGAACCCACGCCCCCTTCCTTCCTAATCTGTGAAGGCAGCACAGTACAAAGAAGCAGCCATTTCTTTCAAAATTAGAAAGAAACAGATTTTACTTATGGCTTAAATATTGCTTTGTTCTGATATTTTGAGCATCATAATCTGTATTTTGTGTTCCTCATTAACTAAATAGGAAAAAATATCTTAAACCAAAATGCTGTGAATCAAATATGTCAAGTTTGCAAACCAAACTTGTATTGTTTTCCTCTGTATTTCTTGAGGGTCAATTCTATTTACTTGAGGCCTGGGGTAGAAGATGATGACCAGATATAGGACATGGCAATAACAGTGGGCTTTTAGTGACTAGGAATGAGACATTACAGAAGACCTGCGGTGCAAGCCAACAAACCCAGTAACAAAAGGATCCCCTTGTTATTGCTTCCCACTGGACTTTTAATCCTCATCTCACATCCCTGACGTCCTATAGATCCCCAGAAACCCAAGACTTTGCTCTCTTCATTTGACTGGCCATGGCTTCATTTTTGAGTTCCAGTTTCCCTCGGCATCTGCCGTTATGCTGGTTTCCACTTACCACGTACAGCAGCTATGCCTTTTTCTATTCCACTCTGAGGTGCCTTTTCCTCATGCTAGCGCTTTGGTAACAGATTCATCTATTCACACAAAAGAAAACCATCAAAGAAACACAGGGCTAAGTTCTGAAGATCCTGAAGAGTGAAGTGCTGTTTTTTTTTTTATTCAAAGAAATAAAATAATTTAAAATTTGCATGCTTTTACTGACCTTGTATAGATTTCTGCTGCATATTTTTTTTCTTAGAAATGGATATGAGTACAATTGCTCTCAGCCCACAGCTAGTAGGAATTCCCTTGTTGCCCATTTCTATACACATAACCTCAAAAGGAATTAAATAGCCAACACTGTAGTTCAAGTTGAGAATGTGTTTGGGTAATTATTGCTCTTTGTGTTTGCCTGTTTATTTTTTTCTTCATCCTTTTGCAAATAGAGAAGAGCAAATAGACAGAAAACCTATATCTGAATGCCTCCACCATCCCTCATTACTGAGATAGGTGCCCAGGTCCCAAACCCCCTCAGGCACACTTTAGAATCAGTTTCTTTCACTGGGCTCTGTTGATTAATTAATGCTGACAAATGCTGACCAAAACTCTCTTATATCTTGAAAAACAAATTTCAAGTGAAGATGTCTTATTGCTTCTCCAGCCAGGCAGCCTAAAATTTTCACCAAAAATTAAGTGATATTTGATAAGTTACAGTTGAAATGTAGTTACTAAAGTCACAATCTGAAATACTATAAACCATAGAGAAAGAATATTAACAAGTTTACGTGCACTTTAAACTTCAATGCAAATTCTGTTTGCAATGATTTATATCCATCTTTATTCTTTATTCAGATGTTTTCAGAAGAAGCTAATTCCAGTTTACAAAGTATTACTTCTGATCATAAATGTTATTCATTAGAAAATCTAAGCCATCTTGCTTATGTATATAGAAAGGTTTGAACAAGTGTACTGTGCATTTCTGCTGCTCTATGGAAATAAGCAGTATTTGTTTTGTCTTCTTTTTTCAATTACTTCTCCTTTTTGTCTTTTTAATTTCTTATAAATTTAATTCTGTCTTTCTTTCTTCTTCCAATTTTACATGCATATATCTGGCAATATAAATAACCGATTGGAAGAGAACATTATGTATTACAACAAATATTGTGAAATTCATATTACTTTGTTAAGTGAAATTCCATATCACTTAATTTTTTTTCTGTTTTAATTATCATTTGTAATCTCTTTAAAAATGCTGTAGAAAATCTAAATATGGGACACAAGCATTAGTAAATTAAATGGCAGGCACTAAGAAACCTCATCCAAATGAGAAAGTTTGTCAATTTTCTTAAAACTTATAGTTGATCATTAAATCCAAAATGTTAACAAAACAAGATCTAGTGTGGCAAAATCATCATATATGGAAATTATTAAATACTCCCTTAAGTAAAACTCATTTAGCATGCATCTTTTATCTGTGTCTATCACACTCTATTCATTCACACACCAAAAGATATCTATTATGTTGTTAATTATGTGTTGAACTTCATGCACAATAGAAAAACCATAGTCTTTGTATTTAAACAATTCCTATCCTGTGGGAGAAACGTTCCTTGTACTGTGAAGTAGGACAGCTGAGTCTTTCAGGTGCGTCTTTCTTAATTTGTCCGTGTAGAAAGTTCTGGAAGGAAAGGGTGGTTACATGGGCAGTGTTACAAATAAGCTGTGGAAATGCAAAGCACCTTGATTGGGAAGCAGAAGTAAACCTGTGAAAGTGGATGCTGACTAAACCATGAGACCTAAAACTTGTTAAATTCTTGAAAGAGAATATAAAGGAAAAGCTTCTTGCCTTCTGCTTACTGACTATGACACAAAAGTACAGGCAAATGCTTGCCTAGTAAGCTGGAAACCTGGAGTTCGGTCCTCAGCACCAAAAACAAAATAAATAATTAAATAAATAAATAAATAAATAAATAAATAAGCACAGGCAATGATATTTTTTAAAGAGGAAAAGGAGATTGCATTGCACTGAACTCTTTTATACAACAAAAGAATCCATCAACAAAATAAAACTAAATGAACTATATAACTGTAGAAAATGTATGCAAAGTGCACATTCGATAAAGGGTTAATTTTTAAAATATGTAAGGAAATACTGTAATTCCATAGGAAGAAATGGACAAAGTAATTGAATAGCCATTTGTCCAAAGAGGAGGTATAAGTGTAGTTCAAGTATTTGGACAGATGCTCAAATTACTAATTTTCAAGGAAACACAAAAAAATTACTGTACAGTTAAGTATCACCTTACTCATATTACAATGCTTTTGCCAGAAAAAAAAAGTGAGAGTGAGAATATTTTAAAGTTAAAATTCCTTTCACTTTTGGTGAAATTAAAGAGTTCCAGTGTTAAGAAAATCAGAAGTTCCTAAAAATAAGTGTAGAATATTCATATTATTCGGCATTCCCAACTTGGGCTATACATCTGGAATAATACAAAGGAATAAGATCAGAGTCATCTCTGTACTTTCCTATAACTTGCAATGTTATTCACAATTGCCACAATGTGGAAAAATAAGCAAAGTTTGTACAAAGAAAATGTGAATCTCCTAGATTATGAAGATGCCGTTGAGTATTTACCTAAATTCACATTCATCAAGTTGTACACATTAAGTGTGTGCAGTTATTTAATATCAATTACATTTCAATGAAGTTCAATTTTTTTCTTTTTAAATGAGAGACACATTCCACATTCAACTTGATTTTCTTTTTGGAAATGTCTAAAAAGGCAGTCTCTGCACTGAGTCTCAGGGGAGCAGAGTTACACCTGCAGTTTCTGAAAGCCTGCTTACTCTCTGGGGATTAGGAGCTAGGCTTCCTCATCATTTCCACTTCAATGAATCAGGGTCCTGTCACAGCCCATAGAAGACATCCAGGGCTGCCTGAGATTCCCTGAAGAATCTGAGCTAACTGTTTATTTAAGCAAGGAGACCCTGGTCATTGCACTTTGCACAGTTCTAGGGACAGACACTAGTTGTGTCATAGAATCAAATGTTCATGATGTCTAAGATAGCAAAAGGAATTTCTACAGAAAGAAAGGCAGATGCTATACTCTATTGCATGCGTAAACTAAGTGCACCAGAACTTGTTTAAAATATTTTAATTATTTCTGAAGTGCGGAACAAAGCCCAGCCAAATAGCTCAGTGGATTAAAACACCTGCAAGCAGGTGCAGGGGCTGGGGGTTTGATCCCCAGCCCTGCCATGTTGGCCCCTCCCCCAGGGCTCATTGAGGCCATGATTGAGCCTGGGCGTGGTGGTATATGCATGTAATCCCAGCTCTTGGGAGCCTGTAAATGGGCAGATCACTATGAGTCTGATCTAGTAGTGAGACCCTGAGCACCCTGTAGTCCCTTCCCTAAAATACAAAAAACAAAATTACAAATAAATTAATAAATAAAGTGGGGAACAGACAGGTATGGATAAAACACTAGAGTTTGTAAAGTGCCTAGGTGCTCAAAACATCCAACTTCTCCCAATTTAATTTTTCTTGCCTGTGTACTTCAACAACTTTAGTTAGTTAGTTAGTTATCTAGTTAGTTCGTTAGTTATATTTATTTGTTCATTTTTGTGGTACCAGGAATCAAACTCAGGACCTTGCGCTTGCCAGATAAGCACTTACTTGGACAACTTTATCCAAGTTTCCCATGCAGGATGCATTTTCAGCTACTGAATGATTTTTCCCCAAAGTGGGAGCAGAAGGAGACAGCAGAATAAGGACATTTTTTTTTTGTAGTGCCTACTGTGACTCAAACTCTGAGCTAGATCCTTTTATAAGGATTTCACAGTATTTTAGCAAATGCCTTGCAAATTAGATGCTTACGCAGATAAGGGAACAAGGGCTTCAGCAAATTCCACAGCTAGCTGAGGTGAATGAGGGAAAGATGAATCAGATTCGTGGCTCTCAGCCCCACAGGGCCATTCCCAAGTGCTTTCCACAACTTACTATTTCATCTTGGGGAATGTCTTGCCCTGTCTCATGTCAGCATTGCACTTAAGTACCCCGAGGAGAATGAAGTATCTAGACTAAAGCCTGCCATCTGGCCTGACTACAGTACGTCAGATTGTGTTGTAAGATTATGATGGATGTTTACAATGTGACAGAGTGGAGAAGACAAAGGAAGGCAGGAATCAATTCAAGCAGATGGTGTCCTGTACTGGACTAGAAAAAGTGCTCTGGTGGAACTCAGAATACAGCACGGCTGCAGTTCATAGGACTAGCTGAGAAATCTTGCCTTCCCATCATTCCTCTGGTCCTTAGGAAAAAGGTTGCATCTCATTGAATTTGAGTTTTTCTGTATTAACAAATGTTTTCTGTCTCTAGGTCAATGTCTCCTCTCATTTCATGCAAGACAGTAATATAAATATTTTATAATCATATAAATTCATAATTCTAATCAGTGAAGCAGTCTCAAAGCTATAAAGAATTACAGGAAAATTAAGAAACCTTTTAATCATAGGTAATAATTCTTTGATATATCATATTTGAGTATAATTTTCTTTGATTAAAATGAACAAGAAAATCATCTTTACTTAAGAAATTCATAGTCTTTTCTGAAAATGTGTGCCTAGATTCACCTCAGCACAATTCAATAGTCATACATGACCTTGGAAAAATTATTTAATCTTCCTAAACCTCAGGGTTGTCTGTTTTTATTCTTCTTTATAACATACAGGTTGCGGTTTTTCTCCTCCGAAGATTTGCTTTCTTTTCCTTTCCCCCACTATTAATAATCCAGGCTCTTCATTGAAAGGCAATAGGTTATTAAAGAGACGGGTTGGCAAAAAGGAATGTGACATTGGCAACCAAAAGCTACAAAATTGTGTTAAATGAAGAGCGTAGACTTCTGGCAAAGGCTGGTGGAGGGCCCTTTCACCTGTGCTTTCTACCCATTTCTAAGCTGCTCACTTTATATTTTGGAGTAAATGTCACACTGAACAGGCTTATCATATGTGTCAGACTGCTGCACCGAAGCTTATGGAACAAGTAATGTATTGAATAGTGTGTTCTTTAAATTTATCATTGTTATTGTTCTTCATGTTAATAAAAAAATACTTAAAGAGCACACATAAAATGCATGCTGCCTTCCCATGTAAGGCATCTCTGCACATTATTTAATGCCGTAGAGTGTACCTAAGGAGAGTCACATGGAGAGAAAACACTCTCTCAGGCTTCACACAGAGCAAATTGGTCAAGCAATGACCATGACATCCACATGGCTGACATGGACAAAGGATGTACAAGCTGCTGTGCATGTTACAGGATAAATGCTGGGGGGACTTAATTGACCTTGTCAGATACAAAAGTTACATTTTTTGACATATTGGTCTTGCTTTGTCTTGGTCTTACCAATCCAGCACAAAAGTATAAAAACAAGGTATAAAAAGTAAAGCCATATTAATACGCTGAGCTGTGAAGGCTCAAGTCAACAACTTCTGACATTGCCAGTCCTATGGATAACCAACCATTATTATGGACACTGGACTATATTGGATTATTTTGCAGAATTCATGCATCTACAATATTTAAATGGCAATGGAATACCCATCTCTAACAAAACTAAGCAAAAAAAAAAAAA
>NDGN011147658.1:0-10428 GCA_002564285.1 Tympanoctomys barrerae | reverse complement strand
CAAAACTAAACAAAAAAGGGGATACAAATGAAGGATCATTTTGTATTTGTATATTCAAAATAGGCTAGATATACAGCTATTTTTTCTTAATTCAATCAATAGAAAGATTTGTACTAATAGTGTTTGTGGACAGGACATCATGTCCACATCTTGTACTATGAATAACCACTAAGAAGACAACAATATACAATGTATTAATTACTTTTTTTTTGCAGAACCAGGGATTTAACTCAGATCCTTGTGCTTGCCAGGGAAGCGCTTATTCCACTGAGCTATCTCCCCAGCCCCTTAATATATTAATTATTGAAACTGTCCTACTAATCGGTTTTGAAACTGTCTCATTGCTATTTATTTCTTGATAAAATTATATATATATAAAAAAAGCCAGCCCTGGCATTTAGGCTCAGGTCTCACTCCTAGGAGCCACCCAGCATGCTCCACTCTACCCCAGAGCCACCACTCACCCCTCCCCACAGGTATGCCATGCCTGCCTGCTCTGGAGAGCTGGGTACCATGCCTTGAGGCGGGGAAGCTTCCTGTGCACAGGGCACATGCCTGTGGTCAGACAGACAATGACTACACAGGAAAAAGGAGAGACACATGGGCCTTTGCAAGTACCTGAGAAAGCTAGGGAGAGCTGGGACAGGCCAGGTGGGAGAAAGGGACAGACAGCAGGCTTTCCCATAAATCAGGTGAAGAATTTGGTTGAATTTCATGCTGCAGGCACCAGGAAGTTATTGGCAGGTTTGAGATGACCAAATTTGGATTTGAGAATATTCTCATTGTACTTAAGGGTGGCAAGGGACACCAGGTGGGAGATAACGTGAGCAAGGCAGGGGTGGCCTGGAGAAGAGAGAGGTTCAGAGAATAAATAAGAGGAAGAGAGCCAATGAAGTGTGCAGGGGTTAGGGAAAGAGGGGCGGAAGTTACCTGGACCAGACAGGAAAGGGGAGAAGGAGCTGCCTCTGCGGTTTCAGTGGTGCAGGCTGGCTGGTGATAAACACAAGCACAGTACACGGTCCTCCTGGCCTGGGTAGGTTCACACATGCCTGGGATCATACCACATTCCAGCCCTGATCTCTGAATACTCACTATCCTAAAAAATAGTCTCCCGCAGCTAGATGTATTTGCCAATGGAATTCTGCTAATCTTTCATTCAGTCTCAAACTTGTCAGACCTGGAAGCCTCCCTACCTTGGGCTTTTTCACGTTTATGACACAAGGGGTGGGATTGCTCACCTCTCTTGGTGTCAACAGCAGAGACAGCCTGAATGAGAAGAGGCGCATTGGACTCCGAGTACTCCACGAAGACGAGCAGCAGCTTCAGGGCTGTCTTCACCACCAGGCGGAACTGGAGAACAGACAAAACCATCAGGCAGCTGCAAATATGGCTCCATGTGCCTGAGCGCGAGGTTGTGCTAACCACAGCTGGCAACTAGCACTCACAGGGGCCTCGACTGCCCTCTTAGCAATTATGCACATTCCTTTTTCGGTCCTCACTAACCCCTCATTAAACCCCTCAGAAGGCAGGTACCAGTCATCTCCACACTGTGCAGATCAGGAAGCCAAGGCACAAAGACCCTGTCCTCAGTCTCGTAGCTAGTAAGACACAGAACAAAAACTGGAGCCAAAACAAGGCATTTGGCTCCAGAGCTCACACCTACAAGGCTCGCAAGACACAAAGCAGTGATGCTGAGTGGGTTACCTAAGTGTACTCCAACAACAACCCTAGGGAGTAGGCACAGGCATAGTCCTTATTTTTCTAGTGAGGGAGCAGAATCAACAGTTTAAATGACATGTTTTGGGTCACAAACAGTTTGCTTAGACAGATAGGAACCTGAGCCAAGTTCCTCCATATCTCTTTTTATTAGTACAGAAAATTGGATATAGGACCTTTATATAAAAATTGGACATATAGGTGCATGTCACCAGACCATTTTATCTTTAAAATTTTGAGACGGGAGCTCACTAAATCATTTAATTGCCCAGGCTAAGCTCAAACCTGCATTCTTTCTGCCTTTCTATCTCAGAGTGCTGGAATCGCAGGTACATGTCACCATTCCCAGCTGAGTTCCCCATTCTTAAAACCAGGCAAAGAAGGCTTTGTGAGGTCTTGGAATCTACTCTCCCTGGGTCCAGGGATCAGCATTATGAGTGGCTACACAGCCCATGGGCTTCCTCACACAGATAGAGCTCACTTTCACAGAAGCCACATGACATTCACTGAGAGGAAATACCACGGCTCCTATTCTGATTTGTGTCTAGATGCCTCCCCAAAGCCTCATGCTGTCATAGGTGGGGCTTTCCAGAGATGGCTGTATCAACAGTGTGATTCTGGGATTAAGTGTGAGATTCTGGAATTGATTCACAGCACGATGCTAGGATTAAGGATGCCCCACCCTGAATGAGTAGTGCCTGCTCTAAAGGTAGCCTGGATAGTATTTAAGGGACAGAAAGAGGGTAACTTGCTGCTGTTACTTCTTGCTTGCTTACTACGTCGTTGTTTTTCTGCCTTTCTGCCTTCTGCCCACCATTAACTGTTTCACCTTTCTGATGTCCCTCTGCCACTCCACCATGCCTTGGAGCAGCCAACTATGTACTAAGACCTCTAAACTGTGAGCTACAGTCAACCTTTCCTCCTTTAACCTTGGTGTCAGCTGATTTCTGTCTCAGCAATGAGAAAAGTAACTAAGACACCTCCAAATGGATATTGCCACAGATTCCTAATGTTGAGGCTATGAGAACCTTGGGGTGTCCGGATTGGTCCCTTCTTCCCTTGAGATGCTGCTGCAACCCCTTGCCCTCCATCTCTCTTCCCTTGACCCTGCTTTCTTCCAAGAATCTCTTCCTCAAGGAACTCACACACCAAATACACCCCAATAATGGATTTATACCATGCATTTAAGAAGCTACAACTCTGGCTTGGGCTGCCTATCCCACCCCAAACTGTTGGCATGTTGGTGCCCACCTCCATGGTGGCAAGCTCTTACAAGGGAGAGGGAGATTACCTGCACAGTGTCTCCATGACCTACAACTACACTTAGCCCCCAGTGGGCTTGGAGATGACTGCTCACTTAACAAATCCACCAGGTAAGACCAGGTCAATCAATTCATGACCCTTCCCCAAAGCCTCCATTCCCATACTGTGGTTGAATGAGCTCCACTTAATTTGTTCTATAGCCAGAGGAAAACCCAGTGCCTCTCAGAAGCATCTACTCACTAACGTTTAAACTTTAGAAGTAATTTGGAGGGAGTCTAAGCCAGGGACTACAATGCATAATCCACAGGGAATAGCTTAAAATATCACCAACCCCAGGCCATTTCTGCAAATTCTGGCAGCACTTCTACCCCCTTGTCCTTTCCTCTATTGTCATACTTCTAGCAAACTACCTGTCTTTTACTTGACCCCATGTGTCTCTCCAGCCAGTTCTCAATCCTTGTTCTCAGCTCCTTCTTATAGGAAAACTTGCCCAAAGAGTCGCTGTGGCCCCCAGTCCCACTTTCCATTGATTCCCCAGCCCAATCTGCTAAGAGTTCTATCCACGCCACTGTCTACTCTTTCAAGGTTGACAGTGGCCTCTGTGTTGCCAGACCCAGTAGTCACTGTCTGTGCCCATTTATCTCACCTCTCAGCAGCATATTACACAATGAAGTGCTTCCTCAGAGACAACATCCTGCTCCTTAGTCAGGGTAATAAGCCTTCCTCCACCTGAGGGGCCAGCCCCTCACTGCTATGACCCCTTGCAGCTACATCTAACCTGAAGCCCACTGTTTCTTAGCCTTCCAGGCTTTTTTTTTTTTTTTTGAATGAAGAGAAATTCTCTTGGACCAAATATAAAATAGTTAATATAGTTTATGTAAGCATCAAAGGTTCCTTTTAAAATATTTTGATTATAGCATTTTTAAAAATGGTGGGTCACAGGTTGAACATACATGATAGTGTAATTAGTCTCAGTGTAAAAAGTCTCAATTTTCACATCTAATCTCTTTCATTCTCTTTCTATACATACTCTGAGCAAGTTAATTAAGTTGCTGTGTTTTTAACATCTACCTCAGACCAGATGCTCTCTAGGTCAGACCAAACTCTTGAGTGGAATAGTCATACAGTGTCCCAAGAGTGGCATGGTCATATTGCTTCCTCTCAGATGCAAATAGGCACAGCGGATTCACTAGGGTTAAGATAGAACTCTTGCTCCTCATTCACAAGCCCTCTGCTCCACCATCCACACACCCGGGCCTCTTTTCTGAATAGGCTCCGCCTCAGAGCAGACCACAGTCCTCCACTAAGTGCCTGGCAGCATCACCTGTGCTGCTCACCCCAGCACCAAAGGCAGCCTGTCTCCCAGAGCTGTCAAAGCACCCGTCGTCATCTGTCCTGAACCAAATCCCCTTCTGACTTGGCCCAGCACCATGGCCTCCCAATGCCCCTACATTATACCCCTGAAGTCCACAATGCAGCCAGGATGACCACTGCACCCTCCTGCTCTCCACATTCCCCCTCTGGCCCAGTGGGCTCCAAACATGGACACCTCAGCTGTGTGAGCAGCTTGCTCTTGAACCTCTCCATTGGTTCTTCTCTGCTTTTCGGGTCAGGGCTGAGAAAGCCTCCTCACGGAAATGTCTTCCTAACTACTTCATCCAAGGAGCCCTCAGCCACTGCCACATCATTATATCATTCTTTCACATCCCTGGTCATGGCTGGAATTGCCGTGCAGTTTTCCATCCCTGGCTATTGAGGGGGAAGGGTTTCATAGATATAAAAAGCCATAGATGTTCAAGTCCATTCGATAAAGTGGTATAATGTTTACACATTGCCCACACATACCCTTCAGTATTTTAAATCATCTCTAAATTACTAATCATACCTAATGCAATGTAAATACAATGTTAATAACTGTTTATTGTAATGTTTAGGAACACCGACAAGAAGAACCTATGCCTGGTTAGCACAGACACATTTGTTTCCGAATACTTCTGATCCATTCTTGGGTGATGTCCCGATGCAGAATCTGAAGATACAGAAGTGTGACTGGCTACACATGTGGTTGACAGCTGACCTCAACCAAGAACTGAAACTACTAAAACGAGATGACAACAGAGACATGCATTCATCCAGGAGGAGCTGCTCCACCAATACTGTGTAGGAAGGGTAGGGCATTGTGTCCTTACTGAAGAGCTTCCTTCCAACCTACTGCCCTACATCTGCGGAGCCAGTCATCTCTGCCCCTGAGACCATTTCCATCCCACCACAGCTCTGGCCAAGCCAAGGCCCCTACACAGCGAGTTGGAGGGCACACAGCATCATGAGCTTCCATCTCCACAGCCACGTCCTCCCCACATAGTAATCTGAGGGCTTTGGAGAACTCTGCACTCTTTTGAGGGCTGCTACTCTCATAACTTAAGTCCCACAATTGCTCCCCTGCTTCCTGCCCAGGAAAACACTAAATTCCAGAGAATTTTCTTAACAAATACAAAGTTGGGGGTGGAAGGGGAAGGTCTGGCATAATGAGCTATGCTTTATACATTCAGAGCTAGAGAAACTTCTTCAAGTAAATAAAAACCTAGCAAGTCCAGGCTTGGCGACTTCCTTAGTGGGTGGACTATTATTATGTGGTTTAAGCCTTCTAAATGCCTTCCTGGGAAAGAACCTGGCTTGTGCCCAGCCCTACCTCCCCTATTAGTTGGTCTCAGCTGGGGCCCCTTTTGCTCATCAGAAGGATCCCTTGGGCACATCCAACACAGTCTTGGGGACCCAGAATCACCACTGTTCCTTAGGAGGCTCTCTCATGAAGAAACTACTTTTCTAGTGAAGTCTTCCCTTTCTGGTGGTTGCAACATTCCATCCACGTCTCTCCTCTGTTTGAAGACTCTGTATGGGGCTCTTTAGGTGCTGCAATTTTGATTTTTAAAAAATCCTAAACTCTAAAAAAAATCCTAAACTCTTATGATCCAAAATTTTATGTTTCTATGAATTTGGCTTCTATTGAGTCCAAGTGTCTGTTTATGTACTCTTGGAAGCTTTACTATGTAAATTAATAACAAACACTAGATAAAGAGCTTTAAAAAGAGGAGCAGCAGAATGTTCATTGCCTGGAAATGCTTGGCACTAATTGCAAATATAACTAATTTCTCATCAAAATACATCGAGGGGGCTTCTCTTCAGAAATTCCTTAATAGTATTAGCACATAGATTTGAAAGTAATAAAAGTACATTGTTTCAAAAGAATTTTATAACAAATCCTCATTCATCTTGAAATTGCTTAATTTCATGCCCTCATACATCTGGAATAAGACTTGCAAGCCTTGAAACAGCCACTGTGGATGTCACACACCCATCCATCCAGGTCTAAATGTGCTGCTCTTCCCGAAGCCCTTTAACAACCTTCTCCTCCCACTTATCTGAGACTCACGAATAGGAAGGGCTGTTGAGATCCAAGCCTACATCTGCAGAAAGAGGCAATCCTGAGAGGGCAGAAATGGAGCAGGAGGAAAGGCCCCAAGGAGGGGTGGAAGAGGCTGTGCAGAACACAACACTGCACGGCTCAGACACCAGGGCTCCTCAGACAAGACACACCAGCCAAGTGTCACAGGAATCTGCATTGCCTGATTTTTGCCTTCTCCTGGGGCCTCTTCACATTCTAATGAAGGCTTTCTCTGCAGTGACTGATAGGCTCATGCACCTGCCTAAGTCCAGCACCAGGAGAAAATCAGTAAATGCTCAAAGAAAGGATGCTCATTCTCAGAGCATCTGATGCCAGTGAAAGATGAAGCAGTCACAAAATAATTGAGGGGAGCTACAGGAAACAAGGAGCCTGCATCAGTGGTTCAAAGACAAACAGGCTAATGTGGTAGGAGCAAATTCCCAGTCTCCGGAGGTTCTGCCGGCCACCTGCTACGGCTGAGTTGTAGATGGAATTCAGCGTGCGCATATGGGGTAGACTGGCTAACCCCACTTCAGGTCCCTCCCAATCCAATATTATCTGCTTCCAGTTTGAACATTAGGAGCACTTTCCAGATGCCCAGCACCCAGTGATGTTCTACAAGGAGGTAATGAAGCCATAGTCCCACTTCAAGGAAATGACCACCCAGCTACTAAGAGTGGCCCAGACCACTATCACGCTGTGGGGTTGGAGAGCATTTCTCATGCCACAGACCCACCTAGCTGGAAGTGTCAGCAGACAGCATTCCTTGAGGACAGCCTCTGTAGCGAGGACAGCAGTCTGGGGCAATCAGAGCTGGATGCAGCCAGCTTCTGCCGGTCCCCATGGAGCACAGGGCCGTGTGACAGCCTCTGGGCTCCTGCTCACCAAAATAATCCCACCTCCTTCAGGTTAGAGGGAATGCACCAGCTTTTAGGTTCTGCCTTTGGGCCTTGCTGCCTATATTTTACTTACACTTTAAGGGCTACTACTATTTCATTTCTTTTCTCCCATTATAATCAAAATTATATTTTATATTATTATACTCAGCTATATCACCGTACATAACAGGAATCTGAGATGATTCCCGTGTGATGGGAGAGTTTGGAGGAGAGGAGCACGCAGTGGCTGTGAATTCCTGCACACTTCCTAATGATTTAGCACATTTTGGAGGTGACAGGGCTGAGCTTTACTTTCTGTCGCAGCTATCACATTGCACTGTCTGCATAAAGTAAAGGCCAGGAGGCTTCAGAGGAACAGAGACACCCGCTGACACAGGGGAGGACCACTGCCAGGCTGAGCCTCCATGTTCCATGCATGACTGGGGATTCCCACGCAGCTCTACTTCAGGGAGGCTGGGCCAGCGTGGGGTGCAGGGAGCAGGACGCTGCCAACACAGAGACAGCCTTGCGCCTGTTAACCTACAGGGAGAGGGTGCAGTGAAACCCTTCAGACAGTGAGCATGTAGGTTTCACACAAAATACAATCATCAGATAGTTAGGAAAGCAATAAAAGAGAATTTCCCAATACATTTGTACTTAAAACAAATTGGAGCACCCATCATGTTTTACTATACTTAGAGAAACAAAAGATCTGCACTGTGTAGGACAAATACACTGTTCATTAAGGAGAAATAAAAGTATTCCTTAAAATCCATCAAATTCCTAACTTCTCTTCCACAAATTGGACAGCCATATAAAGAAGACAACTGTCAAACCTCAGTATATAAATTACAAAAGGAATTAGGAAATCAAATGCTTGATTTTGTTTCACTTTCAGTTAACAACATAAATACATATAATGCAAACTGATGTTGGTTATTAGCACTGAATTAGAAACTAGTAAGATAACTTGATCTAAAAAGAAAATCTTTGCTTCATTTATCAGCACCTTAAAACAAACAGGATATTAAAATATTCTAGGAACTTAGGATACATATTTTTAAGATATGTGGAAACACCTTTTATTTTTTTACACACCCTCCCTTTATTTTTTTAACCCACTCTCCCCATGTGAAACATCTTAATGCCATACCATATACTCGAACTCAGAATTTTTGATGAAGTGATTTAGGCCAGGCCTTAAAGACTTTGAACCTAATCATCAAATAGCTCAACAAAAATCTCAGGCTCCAGTTATCTCCTTTCCCAATTTCTAATAGGTTATCTGCAACATGATAAACCATAGGCCCAAATGTATTTCCCAGGTGTAGGACTCGGCCTTGGCTTGGAGGGGTCCATGGGGCAGTGCAGTGACCACAGGAAGTCCCCTGCAACAAATCCACGCACTCTGGCTCCAGAGCCCAGCGGCGAGGTGCTTATAACTCATGTAATTTCCAAATTTATGATGAGTAGCCAAGTACGAACCCGGAAAGCCCATAAGTTACTAATTAGTGAACAGGAAATCTGGCAGAACAGACAACCCAAAATAATTCAGATAAGGAACAAAATAAAGAATGTTACAAATCAACATTTTCCTTTCTTAAAGTAAAATTATGGGGCTTAGCTGGAGCTTCATTGAAAGAAAAGTGGATGGATGGAGAGAGGGGAAAGGAGAGATAGAAAAAGAATTAAAATGTATTTTGTACATGTACCAACTTCCCATGATGAATGTAACCAGGTACTGCAAACATGTACTCAATAAAAATTTCTTTAAAAAATTTAAAGAGTAGGAAAGAACCAGAAAGTATTGGTAACTTTTCCTTGAGATATTCAAGATAATTATGAAGAGTTAGATGATAAAAAAATGTTCTAATAACCCACGATTCAATTGTTAATAAATAACAAAACCCTTGCATTAAAGCACTACCTTAGGAACACCTTAATACTGTTTGCAGACATAATACTAGCTGAGGGAAATCAACAAGGAAGTGTGCTTTTCCAGGTAGAAGCATCCATGGTTTATGTGCAAAACCTCACATTCTAGGAAACTAATTTGTCACCAAACTTATTTCTAGAAGTCAAAGAAAAACACAGACCAATCTGATTCTTTCCATTCTCCTTTGTAGATTCCCATCCTCCCCACTGGGGCAAAACCTAAGCACTGGGAAAATGTGACAACTATTCTTTTCTAAGTAATAATCAAGGTTACAGAATCCTCTTAGGTAGACAACCAGCCCTGGACACGTGCTGGCGATGGCAGCTAACTTCAGACATGGTGAGCACACTACTGGAAGAGTTTGGCAGCCAGCTTACTGCAGGCTCCTTGGGGTGGGTGGAGAAGGGCTGGCAAATGGGTGTGGGCTGGTGGAGGATGGCAGAACTGCATGGGGATTAGGATTATCAGCACTGGCAAAGGGAAACCAGGGCCTGCAAGGTAATTCCTGAGCTGGTTGTAGGGCAGTTCTTCCTTCCTGTCTCCCAGAAGAAGATAGAACTACTCTACTGGACACAAAGTTAGGGGCCATCTGGAGGCGTTTGCACAGTTCCAAATGCTCTTGTATATTAGACCCACCCAGTTCTGCTTGCTATGGCTGCTGGAGCAGGGCTGGTAGCCCTTGGTCAGATGGCAGAAAGAGCCATCCACGTCCCATCTCCTTCTGCATCTCTCCTCCACAGGGACAATGTCTATGTAAATTAGTAAACTGCCTCTTGAGAACTGAAGGATCACAAATGAGCTTCCTAAAGCTATCACCACTGAGTGTACTACAGAAACGCTTGTCCTGGACAGTTGGGCTCAGCCAGCTGTATCCTGCAAGGCATAGCCTGAGCCATGGTCCCCACTCTGATGTCTCCTGAAAACAACTAGTGAAACTTACATTTTGGTCCTTTTCTTCCACAGAGACCATCATTATATGGGGGCATCTAAGAAATCAGAGTAGAATTTGTTTGCTGGCTACACATAGCCAGGTAAGCAGCAGAGAAACAATAGCCTTCAGGGGAAGTGGCCCTTTAGGTTCACAGAGTTTCACACAAAAAGCCTGAGGATATGTTGTTAAAATCATAGAAGCTTTAGAAATCTTACTACATGAAATGCAAGCATGCAAAAAATGTCACTACAACTTCAATAAT
>NDGN011147622.1:0-14207 GCA_002564285.1 Tympanoctomys barrerae | reverse complement strand
ATTTAGTACAGTGTCTATAGGGTTTACAGGGTTTCACTACATCGGTCTGAATTGTTGTGATCTGCCAGTGTTCAGCCTCCCGAGATCTGGGATTATAGGCACACACGACCATGCCCAGTCTGGATCACTGTCTCAATGCGCCCCACGAGCGAGGCCTGCACAGCACGCCAGTGATTGAACCCCAGCCGCTGCGCTCTGCCTACACAAGTGCTTTAGTCCACTGAGCTCTCTGGCCTGCCCCTGGCTTTTGTTCTTATCTTTTTAAATTTTAATTCATCCATATCTGCAGTGCCCAGTGTTTTCCTTCCAGGTGTGGAGTTGGTATGTGTGCAGGACTCGGCCGGTTTCCCGTTTTCGTCTCCTTCCTTTGCCCTCTGTTCCCTCTTCCATCTCTTGATCCCCTTCCATTTGGGAGAGAACTGTTGCCCCACTTCCTGTTTGCTGTCCTTTATTTTGCTTTTGACTTACAACTATACACAATGGAGTACTACTGCACCGTAAAGAAAGATGAATTTGAGTCATTTATAGGAAAATGGATGCACCTTGAGACCAAGATGCTGAACGGTCTTAAAGTTATTATTCTTTCCCTGCTGTAACTAGGTTTATTTTCCTCTTTTTATCTTTGGATCTTGAGGTGGAATTATCGATTACTGATTTACAACTGAATTTTCTAACATGCAATAAATGCTATAAATTTCCATCTTCACTTTATGGTAGATATGCTCTACAGATTGTGTTATATTGCCATCTTCTTTAATTTCAATGCATTGTTTAATTTTCCTTTGAGACTATTTTTTTTGACCCATGAGTTGCTTATAAGTGCACACCAATTTTCAAGTGTGGAGATTTTCCCATTATTTTTATCACTGGTTTCCAGGCTCAATCTCCAGTGATAAAAGAATATATTCTAGAGCTGGCCAAATAGCTCAGTGGATTAAAGCATCTGCAAGCAGGCACGGGGACTGAGTGTTCAATTCCTGGACCTGCCATGCTGGCCCCACCCCCGGGGCACGCTGAGCCAGCAATTGAGACTGGGCGTGGTGACACACCTGTAATCCCAGCTCTTGGGGGGGCTATAAACAGGTGGATCACTACAAGTCTGATCTAGTAGTGAGACCCTGAACACCCTGTAGCCCCTTCCCTGAAACACACACACACACACACACACACACACACACACACACGAATATACTGTATTTGATTTCAGTTCTTGTAAATAGGTTGAAGTTCATTGCTTGACTTAGAGTGTGGTCACCCTTAATCCATCTTCCATGGGTGCCGGGAAAGAATCTGCCTTCAATAGCTGCTGGGAGAGGTTAGGAGGGAGAGCACTAGCTGGGCCTTGCCCTCCATGGTTGTCCTCGATGGCTGGCCTCAGGTCCACCAGTACCTGATGACGCTATGTAGTAAGTAGTTCTGCTAGTTGAGAGTAGTGCTAGGCAACATAACTGCCAATTGATATGTATCCACTTTTAGCTTTAACAGTTTGAAGTTCAAGTATCTATTTTGTGTGTGCTTGTGTGTAAGTACATATTTATGTCTTCTGGGAGCACTGATCTCTGTACCACGTAATGCCCCACCTGTCTCTGGTAATTTTCTTTTCTTTTTCTCTGGTAATTTTCTCTGTAATTTTAATCTGACACTAAAATAGCCACTTCTTCCTTTTGACTGATCTTTAGAAATTAATTATAATGAAGAGATTCTATTTTGCATTTGTCTATATCATTATATTTGAAGTGTAGCATGCAGTTTAATATATATTTTAAGCCACTAAATCAATACCTGTCTTTGACTTTAATATTTATGCCATTTAGGCTATTTACATTTACTATGAACAATGATATTCTAGGAATTTAAACTTTCCTTCAATGATGACATTTGTTTGCTTTTTGTTTTGTTTTGCCTACTATTCTGGGAGTGATTTACAGATATTTTAAAATTGCACTTCAGTTCATTTTATCCATAGTATTTTAGAGCACATATTTTTGAATAGTTTTTTTAATACTTCTTTGAAATGGTTTTATTTGGAGATCAACAAAATTGAATGTATAGGTTTAGATGTTTTACAAACTTCACAAGTCGTTAGTAGTTATTCCCTGTAGTATTTCTTTAAAATGACCTTCTTTCTTTCTGGACCTCCCAGTTGTGTTTCATCTTTTGTCATAATCCTACAGATTTCTAAGCTCTGCTTGGTATTGCTTTGTTTAATCTATTTTCTCTATATCATTTGCACAGATTTCTGTTGTTCTACTTCCAGCCCACTAACACTTGTTTTCATGTGGTGTTGAGGCCAGACCCCAGCGCCTCGAGCACACTAGGCCAGGGCTCTGCCACCAAGAGACACCCCAGCCCAGCTGCTTCTCTGATTCTTCCCTCCTCACTTCCATTATGCTGCTGAGCCCATCCCCCGGGGGCTGTTTGTGTAGTTATTTTAATCTTGGTTCTTATAGTCTTGCTTATAACATTTCACCTCAGTTCTTCTTGATATCTAGTGTTTTGCTGCTGAGACTTCACACATCCTATTGCTAAGACTTATTTTTTTCATTTGATTCAAACATGTACTTCATTGCTCATTGAAGAAGTTTTTGTGACGGTGCTTTAATTTCTTTCCTGATATTGGACGATGACTCCAACTTCTTCATCGTCTCCCTGCTGGCATCTATTGATTGTCTTTTTCTCATCAACCAGAACCTTGTGGTTCTTGGTACAATGAGTGATTCTTGATTGAAACCGATACACTGTGGGAATTATGTTATGAGGCTTTGGATCTTATTTAATCTTATGTTGAACTGGCTGGCTTAGACCTTTCCAGACAGGGAGGCGCAAGGCTGCCTCCTCACACCCAGGGCTAAGGCAGGTATAGGAGTGCAGATGCCCCACATAACTTCCATGACAACCTCTGCTGTGGGAAGGGGCAGGAGTGCCTCTTAGGTCCACTGGCTCCCTCTCAGGCCACCCTGTGTTACCAAATCTCACTGTCATCCAGGGCAGCAGGAGGTCCAGCACCGCAAGCATGGGGCACATGCTGTCTTGCGGGGAGGAGCCCCTACTGCCTAGCAGAGAGGAGACTGCCCAACCCTCCCTGAGGACAGCCCAGCAGGGGCTGTAGGACCCTTTGTTTCACCTCAGGCACAGAGGTCTGGGCTCCCACTCAGCTGCTGCTACTGTGGCTGGCCACACTTTTATCTGGGGCATTTGACTGTGGTTACTCTCTAGAGGATTTCTGTCTTCCCAGGGTGTGTCCAGCTCATTCATTTGGGTAGAGAAGTCATGCTTTCATTGAGTCTTTTTTTTTTTTTGTCAGTGCATGTTGGTATTTCTGGGTTTCTGGTTTCTTCATATTGAAGCTCCCAACATAAGTAACAGAAAGAAAACTCAGGAACTCATGAGCTTATTGGTTTGAGAAACTAGAGTTCATGGGCCATCTGCTATGACCTCCCATAGCCAGGAGCATTTTCACTGTTTTCACATAACACCCTGGACTGTTGGATGTACTTAGAGGAAAAACTAAATAAAAGTATATCTAGTCCATCCCTCCAGAAGCAGAAATCTCAATGTGGTTTTTATTTGATCATTCCTCCTTACCAAGATTAAACTGCTCCCATGTCCCGCTCAGGTGAATCCTGCCTGCAGCTCTCACTAGGGTTAGTTGACTTTACTACTATCCAAAACTTCAAAGTCAAGGAAAAGTAGGACAAGCAAGAAACATCATAGGAATTTTTCCACACCAGGAGAGAATTAATATTGACCCTTCTTCTAAGGAAAAAAGAAAACTTCTTGAGGATTACTTCAGATAGAAAGTGCTCATTGTTGATTTAATATTGCTGAAACCTTGATTCCGATGCATTCACTCAAAAATCTCAATTTAAAAAATAATCTTATATGCTCGGCTTCTGGTGAGATACCATTAAGAGCTTCCCTACCTTCTCCAACAGTGGAAACTTAGGAAAAGCATTTGCCTCTTTCTGATGACTCAGACTCTAATTCCGAGCGGCTGGGACAGTCTTCTGTTCTCTCCGCCAGGCAGCTGCAAGCTTGGAATGCATTTCCAGTAGCTGCCAGGCACACATCCCCACCTTGGAGGTGGTGGAAGTGAGCAAGCCCGACCATCTCATGAGCAAATGAACAATCAAATGCTCAGGACCCAAGAATTCGCCTAGTGAACAACAATCGGGGAATTTGAGTTAGGTGGTTTTGGTATTAATGTTGTAGTTACTAGACTAATGTAAACAATGAAATATTCTTAGTAATGCTTTGGGTGACTTAAGCTGCCCAAAGAAAGGTAGATATTAATGAAAAGAAGGAAGAAGAAAAGCAGAAAGAAGAGGAGAGGAGGGAAGAGAAAGAAGAGAAGAGGAAAAAAAGATAGGAAGGAAGAAGGAAGGAAAGAAATAAAGGCAGGAAGGAAAGAAGGAAGGGAGGAAGGAAGGAAGGAAGGGATGGAGGGAGAGAGGACAGGGGAAGGTGGGCAGAAGGATGATCCTGTTGGAAATAAAAATTCTGCACCATTGCTATGAACCATGAGTGTAAAGGATCCATGCCAGGTGCTATTATTTTAAGTCATGATCTATAGATTGAAAATGAGAGAAAAAAAGGTTGAGATTGACCATGAATCGCATGAGGTCAACACTCGTGAGCAAAGACCTTGATTAAACCCTGTTCGGCTCTTGCCCTTTCTCCCACGAGAGGACAGAGGCAAAAGCCACAAGTCTAAATCCAAACATGCAGACAGAAAGAAAAACCAACTTCACAGGGCTGCTGGGTGCTTCTTCCCAGGCTCTAATGGGCAGATCGCTTCCAAGTCCATAGATGTGGAAAGGCATTAAGGTTTTCTCTTTCTAACAAGGCCTCAAAGCCTTCTGATGCTGCTGGTCCACTGACTGCATTTTAAATTGCAATGATCTGGAAGATCCACTTTGATATGTATGTATAAAGGATAGTAATATGAATTTGATCTTTAATTAAAGTTATTTTGGTTAATTCATCACTTTTCCTTTTTAAAAAATGATACATAGTCATAAAATTACATGGCTGCTTCATTACTAATACGACACTGAATAAGAATGTTGAATTAAGACACAAAAAGTATTTAGGTGGTGTAAGGGAATTAAAAGCATAATATTTGAATATAAAAATAAAAATGATTCTGTGTATCTTGATAATTATTTTAATATTCTCTAACAACATTAATCACAAGTCCTAAATTAAAAATTAGCACACACATTTTGACCATTTTTCAAAAATTTAAAATCAGAATTTTTGTAACTAGGATGATTTTCCATTGAAATCTGAAGCAACTTACTGTTAGCTATGGAATAAACATGAAAAACTAAATCACATGCATACTAAACATCTTTCAATGAGTTATATAAAATCCATTAAACTGAATGAGATGAAAGGGAGAGGAGATGTTTATGTACCAGCTCCTATCCTGGTTTTTCTATCCACACTTAATTTAAATCAAATCAAGGGCCTTCTGTACATCAATCTAAAGAAAGTGGCCATCTGAACAATAGAGTTAACTGTGTCCCAAATTACTCTCTTTTCTATGGGTATCTCAACTGGTGCTGCTGAAGGCCTTGGGACCCTCACGGTGTGATGACATTAAGCTTACCTGGAAAGGTGGCTTTCTGCTTCCATTTTCTCTTTAAGTAACAAAGCATTCTACTCAGTCTAAGCCACAAGCACGATCTTGCTTTCCTATTCAAGAACATGTCACCTCTTCAAAACTAACACCCCAGCCTTGATTTGGCATCTCAGTCCATCTGTTACCCCAACGTGCATAGCCTACAGTCAAAGAAGGGGTCTCTTCTGGTGTTGTTCTTTCTCTTGCCGGTGCTCCCTCCTTACAGTATCTGCTGCTCTAGATGCACAGCAGATGGGGAAAGAAAGAAAGAGGAGGGGAGAGGAAAGTCCTCTTTGGCCAGTCACGCTGTGGTCTGGCACCTTGGCTGGACAGTGCAGGAAGATCCATGTGGTTGGCTGTTTCAAAGGCCCCCAGGCACCCACCCTCCTTGTTGGAGGTCTCTCTGCAGCTGTGTGGGGCAGGCCCTTCCTCTGCCTCCTCTCTGTGAGGCCTGTCCATCTTCTCTTTCTCTGCCTCTTCCCTGGTGCTGCCTTCAACATGAGCTAAGATGATCTCACGCTACTTCCCTCTTGGCCACACCATTCATTCAAATGTTGTTTTCCCAGAGACATGCTGAGTGTAGGATGTGTGCACTCCCCAGCTCCAAGCCCGTCGTACGTACACCCCCTTCCACATTCATTCAGAGGGTCAGAGGAGACTCCATGCAGAGCATGTGCCCACTGCCAGCACTCCACCCTGGCAGGCTCCCTGGTGCAGGAGATATGCACGAGACTCCCTGGGGATGCTCCTGTTGTAGATCCCGCACCACCACCAGACTTAAAGTGAGATGCAGGTATGTCCTCTCCTTTCTCTTTGGGAGGGTAAAGGCCTCACAGCTTCCAAAAATACGTATTCAAAAAAATTCTCCACCTCCACTCTGCTGGCCCTTTTGATACTCTGGAGGTGGGTAAGACATGAAGCGAGCTTTTGATTATCTACTTTGAACTCCCCTGCACATAGTCCGGGTCCCCCTTTGGAACTCGACGGCCATTGTCTCCTGGAGCCTCAGCCAATATTTCAAACTTCACATCCTGTTAAATATTCTAATAGACCTCTAGAATATCCAAAAGTATTTCTGAAACTTCTCCCAACTTCAAACCTTCTTTTCATGGTTGGGGTCACAGGCATAGTGTGGATGCTGCTTGTAAATACTGCAGTGAATGTTGCTGTTGAAAAACTTTAGAAATAATCTACTTAGATTTCCCTCCTTTCATAGAGCAAATAAACTGGGTCCCAGGAAGTATATTGAAAAGGTCAAGTTCTCGGATTGTCGGTGGGAACCCTGGAAAGAGAGAATCCGCCCTGACACAGAGCCTTATCTATAAGTCAGTGCCCAGAAGAGAGACAGATTTTGCAATATTTGATTTTTTTAAATAGAGGGAGAACAAAAATACTCACCTGTTTTAAATGGAATAAAGTCAGTCTTCAAAAGAAGACTTAATGAAGAGAATTTAAGCCATGTAAGCTTCTAAGACGCTCTGTGTCACTGTTATCTGAGATGTTTTGTTTTATAGATTTATAAGAGTATTTTATGTTTCAAAATTATTTGGTAACAATGTTCAGGAAGGAATGTTCTGTGACTGCGATATTGTAAAATTTCTCTGAGGTCAAGGACCCAAGATAAGGAGAACTGGTTTATACTGAGAGAAATTAATTTTTTATGCCCACATTGGACACGAGACCTCATGCTACACAAAGGAAGAAACCAGGAGTCCTCTCTCCTCCTAAAGCCTGGTGTCAGTACAGCAAAGAAGGTGAGAACAAAGATCTCTTAGTGTCCAAGCCAGATGTTTGGACACCGGCTCACACTTTTACACAGAGAAGCATATGCTGCCCACAACTGCCATATTGATCTTCAGATTTTTCTCTTTGATAAGAGACAGAGACCAACACATCTCGAGTGTGAAGCCACCCATGACACCAAGCCAGAACCTAGGCTATAAATACCAGCATTTTCTGCTCAAGAGCACAGTCCTCAGGCACAGAGAGAACATGGTTATAGCATTATGCTTTGGATTCATGCCAAATAGGCTTGCCTGCCTACCAATGTCGTAATATGCACTCACTAGATCCTTCACTGGGCTTTCAATGAACAGGAAATACAGGAAGAGGACTGTTCAAGAAGTTAGTAGGACAGAGACCTTGAGGAAAAAACAATTCTAAGGTAGGTTGTCATAGCCGGAGTATGCAGGGTGATGCCCACAGCTGGAATCACCCTAATCTAGCAGCAACTACTCTTAGAATCTGGAAGACACTGAGGCCCTGAGGGAGAAAGGTAGCCTTTCTCCTCTCAAGCTGAACACCTCCATTTGCACCCCTGCACCTCCTCAGCCAGGATCTTTAGCCTCTAAAGCCACTGGTCTCCTAAGGTGGAAAGTGGCGGTGAGGACAAGCACCTGTGCCAGCCACAAACTCAGTTCTTGAAACACACTAGCTCTGATGGTTTAGGGCAGTGTTTCCCTGTGCCACTGTACCTCAGAATAATGTAACTTGTTTTTATCTTATTTTTATAGGGGTTCACAATGAAGTTGCAGAGGAAAGTTAGACTTTGTATTAATGCAAAGAGTTTTGAGGCTGTGGGGCAGGAATAACGCTCTTTAGGTTGTACGAAAGACAGCTGTACCATGTTAAGTGGAATCATGAACTCTCTGTTGTGCTCATTTGGAGACTATGACTGAGTCTTGGAAATGAATTTGACAAGCGATGGGATGGGGCAGTTAGGGTCAACCTTCAGTTTGATTGCCTTTGAGATATGCCAGAGGGGTTGGTAGAATGCACTTCTGGGAGTATCTGGGTGGGTCATGGGGATGTGGGGTCTGTGTCTGGTCCCTTGTCCCTTCCTTTCTGACACTGTTCTCCCGCTGTGCTACCTGGCTGCTGCCATCAGTTGGTAAGCATTTTTGGCTCTGTCAAACCCTCCTACCGTGATGTTCCTGCTTCAGGGCCAGCCCACCACGCACTGCACCCTGAAACTATGAACCCAATTAAACTTCTCCTCCATGAACTTGTGGGTGCTGGGTACTGTGATCAGCAATGAAAAAAGTAGACTAAGACGTACAAATACTAATGGATAAAGTCCAAGCTCAATGAGGGGAGAAGGGGCTCCTTTCCTGACAAATCAGTTTCCTTACTTCCTCCCCTCTATGTTTTATTGTGATCAGCCTCATTCTTGCCTTCCTCCTGGATGACCATGCAGCTCTGGCTGGAGGCTGACACCTTTCCCTCCCAGCTATCGATCACCTCAGACTAATAAGTGCAGAAAGCCAGCTGTGCTCAATGCTCCATCTCTCTGCTCAGAAGCCCAGAGTACATTACTCCCAAGAGCACAAATTCATGGACTTTTCTGCACCAGAGAGAGTGATTATTAACTTGAGGTACTTATTAAGAGAGCCTCCTTATTTTAAAAAGGTTTCAGCTGATATGTTTATCATATCAGCTATCAATAAATATGCTGAAGAGGGCCAGCCAGATAGTTCAGTGAATTAAAGCACCTGCTTAGGCAGATGCAGGGGTCAGGGGTTCGATCTCCAGCCTGCCCTACTGGCCCCACCCCAGGGGCATGCTGAGACAGTGATTGAGGCTGGCCATCTTGGTACACACCTGTAATCCCAGAGCTTGGGAGGCTGAAAAACAGGAAGGAAGGATCAGTCACTAGGAGTCTGATCTGTGTAGTGAGACCCTGTAGACCCCGTGCTAAATACATAAAATAAATAGATAAATATGCTGAAGACATGACCCCAAAATCAAGTACTATAATCACTTCTGCTTGCAGACTGGAGAGAAGGTCTGGTTCTATCCAGACTCCTCTGGTTTGATGATGTAGCTATGTGTCTGGTGAGCCGGTACGTAGGCTGAGGACGGGCTGTCCCAGCGTGGCCTCATGCGTCAGCAGCCGGCGGCTGTGATGACAGGGCCTTTGCCTCTGATCTGTTAGGAGCCCAGACTGGTGGGGCTTAGTTGCTGTTATTTGGTGGAGTCTGCAAGGTCTCTTGGGGCCTGGAGCTGACAGTGGCACAGGGTTGCTTCTGTGGCATTCTTTTGGGCAGAGCAGGTCAGAAGGCAGCCCAGATCAAAGAGTGAAGAAAGAAACAGGCTTCACAGTTCAAGGAAAACCAGGAAACCACATCGCGAAGACCTTGCTGTGCAGAAAGGTAGAGAATTTGGATTATTTTTATATCAATCTCCCAAGCCATCAAATTCAGAGACACAGAATTGTGTTTCAATGTCAAATAAACTAAAGTTTAAAATTAGCTATAAGACTCTGAGAAAATGCCCCGCCCTCCTCAGGACTCCATTTCCCCACCAGGGAGATGGGCAGAGCTAGCAAAATAACCTCAAGTGGTCACTGATGAGCAAACAAGAAGTCTGCCGTGAGTACAGTGACGGGATATAGCCAGCACGGGACTACTTGAGAAGGACGCTATTTGGTACTATCAAATGACACTTACAGATTCTATGTAAATGCCAGTGAAGCTCTCAGCCTTTCATTTTCCACATTGGAAAATAGTCCATAGAGGGCTAGATCTGTAACTCAAGACTCCTGCCTCCTGTCGCAGACCACGCCACAATGTGCAATTAATGGAGCTTCATTTATGCGAAGTTTTAGTTACCGAAGCATGATTCGAGTCTCCTCAGTGAAGTAGAATATAGTAATGGTGTTTCACGCATTCATGCAAATTGATTTGTTCAGGCAAGCTTTTCAATAGACCTGACCATTTTATAGAAAAGCATGGAAAGAAAGGAACAGAACGTTCTTCACAGTGGTGGTCTCTGTGGCATTGCGACAGTCCCCAGTCACGTGCTGGTCTCTCTTCCATTCCAAGCTGCACTCCTTCTGGGACACTCTGAGGCTTGGAAAGCAGGCTGCTGGTGCTCCTGTGACATCCCATACAATGTCCTCTCAAATGCCTTGGAGACAGTGCTCTGTCCAGTGCTCTATCCAGCCTGGGCTCTCCTGGCCCCAGCACTAGCAGGGCAGCGTGGAAGCAGAGTTCTGAGCTCTCAGTGGAAGAAAAGCCCAGCAGAGCCCCCACTGCTCACCCTGCTGCGCAGCACCTCCCCTCTCGCCTCCATGCTGGTTCTCTGCATCTCTGCTGCAGCTGCCGAGGCACCAACTGCAAACCCCGGTTACAATGATCTGTACCCTGAATGCAGTTCTGCTGTCGATGGGTAGCATACAACTTTGATGGGTCACTTGCCATGCACTCAGGTTCCGCAGCCGCTCAGTAGGGAAGATGACAGTATTTATCACAAAGAGTTGAGCTTAAACTTGCTAATCTATATTAAAGCACTTCGAATGGTATCTGGAAATCATGAGTATTAGGTTAGCTATTTCTACTAACACCCAGTGCAATTCTCGTGGCCATCTTTTAAGGCATCCAGCTGCAGAGAGCTGGGCTCGGGAAACTCGAGCAGCAGAGATAGCGACACTGAGTTTCAGCAGGGCTCTGCCCTCACAATGGGGTCCCCTCTGCAGACTCCTCCTGCGACTCCGCATGGTAGGCAGGGACCCACTCACTGTCCTCTGGAACTGCCAGGTCTTTCTCACCTCTGCCCCATCACCTGTAACTTCCTTTGTGCCATTTTGTCCCCTTGAAGTTGTGCTTGGCCTTCCTCCAGCAGGGTGTCCTGTCATCCCTGGGAAACTCCTAAGCTCCCCAACCGCCTCAGACAATGTCTTTATGCCAAGACCCCATCTGCACTTTGCTGCATCATGATTGGGCTGTGCTAGTGTCCCTGTCTCCCACCTCTATGCTGGGAGAGGCCTGGGATTGGCCCTCAGGTCCAATTTATCCCTCTTGGGGGTAAGGGAATGAAGCCTCATAGTGTTCGTGGAGCACCACTAAGCGCATGGGCCCAGGGGATCCTGAGGGAGCCTATGACCCTGACCCAGGCAGCTCGGAGATCGCATGCAGGCGCAGCCACGCTTGGCGTCTAGGTGTGGGCTGTGGCTGGGGGGGGGGGTTAGCCTTCACTTTTCCTGTGCAAAGAAAATCATTAAAAAGAAAACACTTTTGTTGAATATATTCCAAGATCAAATGAGGAAAATGGATTCAAAAGATCATCATATCCAAGAAGATAGGTAGGAAGACTAGGCCTATTTTTTTTTTCTTTCTTCCTGAAGCCCCCAACCCTGAAAGCAAACAGACTTGGTATATTCAGGTTGTGCCAGGATGCCTTTAAAAGAAATCTATGTCCTATGCAGGGTCCTATTCTGGTGTTGCTTTTGCTATTTCTGATCATACATCAGGGAACCCAGGCTTGTGCCCACTGGCTGGGGACTTGGAGTCCTCTCAAGATAGAAACAGTCACTGGTGTTTTCTCAAAGTTGTCCTCAGTGAGGCTCTTTCAACCCATATCTGCAGTAGGAGCAGCTGGGTCCTTGGAGGTCAGGGAGGCTCAGAAGTTCAGTCTTTGCTCATGGGTCCTTCTGTGGAGTGTCCAGGTAAGAAGCGGACAGGAGTATTTGCCCACAGCCACACTGGGCGTAGCCTCGGGTGTCCTGCGTCAGGAAGGCCTCGGACTGCCCACTTCCTGCCTTCTTCTTTCTTGGAGGGTAAAGTCTAACTCTTTCTGTAATGTGCAAAATGCTCTGCCAGCTGGGGAACAGACTGAGACAGTGACACAGACCTCAGTGCCCCATCGGCCTCCTCTTCTCCTCCTGGCTGTCTCCTGACGGGGTTGCAGATCTACAGATGAAGGAACAGGGGACTGTCAAATTGAGCAGCTTGCAGGAATCCCACAGCTCGTGAGTGCTGACACCGCCATGTGACCCCATGGCTTCTCCCAGGACTCTAACACCCCACACAGCCACGCAATGCATGCCTTTAAGGGCATGTTTCATTTCGTGCAGTGGGCATATGGAAGGCAGAATAGAAGTCTGACGGTGGTGATGCTCTGATTGCCCAGAGACTGTAAGTGTGTCGTATTGCACAAGAAAGGGGAAATAAGGCGTAGATGGAGTTAACTTGCAAAGCAGCTGGTCTTAAAATAGAAAAACTACTCCGGATTATCTGATGGTAGGGCCATGGGATCCAATCACAGGGTTCTTAAATATGGAACAGGGAGGCAGAGGCAGAGAGGGGAGGGAGGCCGTGCGAGAAGGGTTCTAGCCAACTGGGGTGGATCTGAAGAGGGAGGAAGGAGCAGCTCACCAAGGACAAGACGGCCCCTGGCAGCTGGAGAAGACAAAGACGCGGATTAAACCCTCAAATCTCAAAAGGCGGCACTGTCCTGCCTGCCAACACCTGGATCTTAGCCTGACAAGACCCATTTCAGAGTTCTGCCCTCCAGAACAATAAGGATTTCACTTGAAAGATGCATTAAGTCGCTAAATCTTTGGTGATTTGCTGTAGCTGCAAATAGAAAGCAAATGTAGTGCTTCTGTGTACTTGCATTTCCCAAAGTTACACCACATGGGGAAGGACAGGGCTTTCTCCGAGAGGACAGCGCATCTTGCTGTCTTCCTGCACTCGCTGTGGGAGAAGCCCACATCCAGATTCTCCTGGGCACGCATTCCTGTCAGTGGCCACCTCCTCTGGCAGTGTTTTTCCGGTAAACTTACATTCAATGATCACAAACAAATTCTTCCTACTCCTCTAGCCCTTCTCTGATGTCCACTGTAAAGACTGCCCTGCTTCGAAGGCACCAGGCACCTTCCCCGCACCATCTCCCCGCACCCCGGCCCCTCTGAGCCCAGAGGCCACACTGACACAGTGGTGACAGACACACAAGGAGAATGTCATTCTCTGGAGTCTTCTGCCCGCCAGTGTCCCCGTCCTCCTGCCTCGGTCTTTCTCCAGCCCCTTGGACTCACATCAAAGGACCAGCCAAGAAGCTAACAGCCTCTGTAGCAAGACATGCCTGCATTCCCACCTGAAAGGCGCCCCCTGCTCAGCCCCCGGAAGGCCTGAGCCCACTTCCTCTGGACAGTTCACCCAGTGCTTTCCCATCCCCCCAGGACCCAGGGTCTCCTGCACACAGAGACATCTGGGAGCGAACTCAGAGAAGAGGAAGTGAAGCCAGCCGGAACCAGGTCTGCCTTGACTCATGTGACCTGTGAGCCCGCTGGCTGTTCACTGCGTTTATCTGACCCACGTTGTGTTGTTTCTTTTCCTCAGTGCAGGTTCTGAGCTAGAAGGGGGCCTGCGCTGCACCCTAGTCCCTCAGACAGGAAGCACTGCCGGGATGCCAGGTACGAGGAGCTGGACCCTGGGCACGGGGCTGTGTCACTGCGGCTTCCCGCACCCCAGGACAAGGGACATTGTGCTCTCCCTCAGCACCCCAGAACGAGGGCAAGTGTGCTCTCTCTCAGTGACTTACACAGCCTAGGGACGGGTGTCTTCCAGGGCCTGCTGGTAGATGAAGGCAAAGGGAGAGAGCCGGGCTGCAACAGCGCTGTCCCCAGGGGTGCCGGCAGGTGGCTGGCATCCGTCAGCAAGGAAACATTCATTTTTAAAATGGTAAAAGAAAAATTAAACTTGGTTTCCACATAAAAAAGAACAAAAATAAAAATGATTCCAAGTTATTTTATTCTGAATTTATTTTTAATGCCAGTGTCAACAAAAGAGCTCTTTTACAT